>NCKU01000758.1:0-33943 GCA_003675995.1 Dinothrombium tinctorium | reverse complement strand
TTTGAATGAAATCGATATTCATGTATTGAGAGAGAGGAGAGTTGGAGCAGCGATGGATGCAGTGATGGATTTTTGTGCAGAAGAAGAGAAGAGAAGAGTGGAAAAATGAGAGAGTTGAATTCAAAATTTGGTTGTCTTTTGCTTGAGGTTCGTTTGCTTGTTGTATGCATAAAAAAGTTTCTCTGCAAATTGAGTCGAAGTGTGCGCTAAGCTTGTGAAAACTTTTCAGCGCATTCACAGCGAGTTGAGTGTTTCGTTTAAATTTGAATGTCCACAGGGATCTTTGCTTTGATGCGAGCATAAATCTGCTCTTCTGTCGACCTTATTTCCATTTATTTATGCGTTCGCTGATATCTGCATCTTAAAGGTACACAGAGGACGCGAGGAGCAGCGCTCGCCGCTCAGCGCTGTAATGAGAGCAGAGTTGAGGGGACATTCAAAGGCGAATTGTCAGAGGTTTCTATGGAGGCAGGCGAACGACGATGATATTTCTTTCGGCTTTTGGTTATTGATTGTCTGCCCTTTGCGAGTGCACAACACTTATTAGCGGAGCACCGCTGTTATGCAAAGAGCCATTCGGTCAGATCGCGATTGAATGCGAGCGCAGAAAAACGCAAATATAAATGCAAAGCCACTGCAATTCTTACATAATGACGAGCGCCGCGCTCCAGCCTTTCAATGCCTCCGAATAACAAGCGTCTCAATCTTGTTTTCATCTCTCGCAGCATCGCATCCATCCTCCGCATCACTCACTGTTCCGAGCGATCCATGAAGAAAACGCGCGCCTTTTGCATTGCACGCTCGACGCAGCAAACAGCCAGCGAAATGCTTACATATTCATGTTATTAAACGCTGGCCACATAAAAGGCATAGACTGTTCGCTTTACTGCTGGCCAGAGAAAAAGTCATAGAAATGCATTCAGCTTCTCTTTTTCTTCTTCGTCATCTTCTTCTTGCACTAGAAGCTTCTTCTGCCGCTGACAGCGGAATGTTGCGAGAAGAAAGTCCGCTGCATAAATGGTCGAACATTATTTGATTTTTTACAAGCGAGAGACCGAAATGCGAAATGCAAAGATGTGTCCATTCATGCTTAAATTGAAGCGGTACATGAATATACATATGTTAGTGCATGGCCGAATCTTGATGCATGTTCACTTTTCAGCGATGCTTTTCATTTTTCTTTTACGAGTAATTTTATTGCGAGTTACACACACAAAATTGCGCCAAAGCAAAGCAGCAGCACGGCTTCATCTTCATCTTCATCTTCATCCACTTGCTTATTTCTTAAATTCAATCACTGTCTTCACGTCAAATACTTTTTATGAATCTTTCCCGATCTAGCGCAAGAATAATTTTTTCGTCCTGCTTCAAAATAAACAAATGCTCCATCGTTAACATTCTTACAAACCTTACACAATCTTAATACATGGTAAACGGAGCTTCACTAGTAAAAATCGTCTTCTATTTAATCTTTATTCGTTCGCTTTCATTTCGCCAGCGATTTTTTTATGCTAAACCTTTTCGAAGCGTTGAAACTTTGCATCCAACAGGCTGGGCATGAAAAATAGATGATTTTCGATATCAGTGCGTACATGCACCTAGAGCATAGCTTCGCGCTTTAAACAGCTCGTTCGGCTTTGTCGAACTCCCCGATTTAATACTCGATGTAAATGTGGGCTTATTTTTTAACTCTGCCAAGAAATTCGCTTCTTCGCTTTTTTCTCCGATGCTCACTCACCGTTGGCTCTTTCTCCACTCTCCACTTTCACTTACTCTCTGAAACTTTCCAAACGATTTCTTGTACCCTTCAATTGCAAAGCAGCTTCCATATTATTCTTGAGCCCGGCTATTTTATTTATTCCTTCCATCTTATATTTTACTTTTTTCGGCTTTTTATTATACATCATATTCTATAAAATCATGCAATTCAAATACAGGGTATCTCTCGCTCTTGCACACTCTCTCCGAACGAACGATGCAATTTCGAAAGAGAAAGCGGATGAAAAAGAAGAAGCGCAGCCTGAATCGCGTCGGCTTCAATTCATTATGGCACACAAAGAGCAGAGGGCGAACAGCACCAGCACTTATTGTTGAAATGGAAGGAGCAGAAATAAACGCTCCTTAGCGATATTAAAAGCGTATTTAAAACAAGAAAAAAATGCTTAATTTGAAAAATAAAAAAGCAAGAGTGTGCCCGTATATAAATAGTGTCTAAATTGACGCTAATCTTTGTAAAGTATGGAAGAAGAAAAATTTGTGCCGCATCTCAGTGTTTGAAATCATCGAGTGTTCGTTCTATTTTATCGTTTCGCGCACAGAGTGAATGCAGCTCGGAGAAAAAATTGCTTTCTACTTAACAAGTTTCTTATTTGAAAAGCGCAATCGTTTTAAAGTTTTTGCTTTCTCTCGTCTTTTCAATCTCATCTGTTTAAATAGACGTCGGAAGCATCTTTTGGTTTTCAACCTTACCATTACAAAGCAAGAGCATAGAAGCGACTTGACGAGAAACGCGTGTCGCTTTCAAACACCCTGTAATTCGAAACTATTTGCCTGTAAATGCAGTCGTTATGTAAAGCAACTGTGATCTAAAGAAAAGCTCATTTAACGGTGTCCAAATCTGCCGTTCGCTTCTTTTATAGTATTTTGCATGAAAATTTTGCTCCTCTTTTTGCTTTTCTCTTCGCCTTCCTCTCGCTTAAATCCCAGAATTACAGTTATTTTTCGCCGGCTTTGTCCGTAGAAAAACGCGGAAAGGGACTTCGGGGTCATTAACCTCCCGAAAATAAAGTATCTCCCGTCGTGTTGATTGCTAGTTCTCTCGCGCTCCTCGCGCTCTCCTCCGAAATTTGCTCTCTCGTTTCCCTCGCTCGCACTTCAAAAATACAAAGTGCGTCCAGCTTTTGTGCAGAAAAACTCGCCAATTTTTTATTCAACTACACTCACCAACAAAATCCGCAACGAGCGCAATAATTGCGCGAACAGCGATCACGCTTCATAAATTCAAATTCTGCATTCGTTTCATTTCATTTCAAACCAATCACATTAACAGAACAAATCCAATCGAAGTGAGATTAGTAGTGAAAACTGTTTTAGCGCTAAGAGATGCAGCTTTTTTCGTTTGTTTGTAAAGTAAAAGATGCTCTTCAAACTCTGGCATAAATAGCGAATCGCAAACGTATTTGCTATTAAGACAGTGGTGAAAAATCGCGACTCGTAGCGCTAGACGAAGTTTGCGCTGAATACAAGTTGAATGGTCAAACTATGCAAAGCGCAAAGCTGTTGAAAGCGAGAGCGAGGATCTCATTTATTACGCAAAATTGAATAGGCGAGAAGTAGAGTGATAATAATAGAAGTGGAAAAAGTAAGCGAAACCTTTCGTAACAATTTTGAAGCGAAAAAGGCAATGCGAGTAAATCCCCACAAGAAAATTTCCATAGAGTTTGCCTTTGTATTAACGCTTTATTACGGCGGTGAGACACATAGATGCAGAGAAAGAGCGGGCTTTTGTCGCTGCAATAACGCAACGGTGCGAAATGGTAAATTGCTTTTGCCGCAAATTAGTTTCAAGGGGAATATCTGTCTTAATACTTGTGTCAAGGTTTCTAATACTCCTTCAAGACTTTCTCAGCCATTTTAGTGAAAGCGCAACGCTTTCGCCTCAGTTTCACACGTCATTTCATTAAATTAGAACCCATTGCTTTGCTTTCTCGCTCTCTCGTCGGGTGAGAGCTGCTACCAGCCGCGACTTTACTTCTTTAATCATACACAATCCCAGCTTACATAACATTATACACACACTGCGGGGCGAAAACCGCTGGTCACTGCAAACAATGCATGTCCATGCATAATCACGGCAAATATTTACATAATTTGGCACTGTGTGCTTTTGTTTTTTCGCTGCCCGTTATTACTGGCCGAGTTAATTACACGTCGGATTTGCATTGAAATTGCGATTTGAAGAGAAGAAAGTGTTTTGTGAAGGACAGTGTGAGAGCGAAAAGCGATGCGAGCACATAAACACAAATGACGTATAAATGGTATTGTCGATCGTCGTCGTGTTTGCGAAAGAAGAGCAAAGAAAATATGTGTCGCGGAAACGATAAGAATACAGAGAATATAGTGTTGTGTGTATATTCATGCATAGATATTCATATATACATAGAGATCGCTGGAGCAAGTATATGCATGTTATACATTTTATACAACGTATACATAAACATAGCAGAAGCGAGAATTTCCATTTTTTCGCCAGAAAGCCGCTCCATTTGCTTAAAAATGGTCGGTTTTACAGCTTTTAGCCGCATAAAAACGCGCCTTGGATTCGGACAATTTAGCAGTGAAATGTTTATGTATAATAGTCGGCGTTTAGAGTCGCAGTACGAAAAGATGAAGCTGCGATTGACGAATAGTTGGAGATGCGAGAGTGATAAAGCGATGCAAAATGACGTGTGTGTGTGTGTTCGGCAAAGGATTTACTTCTTGTTAACCTTTTCGGAAGGAGAAAAAAGACGAAAGAGAATTTGGAAAGCGAAAAGTGATTTTTGAATATTGAATACAAATATACGTAGTAAAGCAGAAAGATTTTCGCTGCTCGCTCCGCTTTACATTTGAATCTCTTTTGAATACAATTTCCTTTTCTTCTCTGTGCATACATAGCATTAAGCATTAAAAAAGCGCTGCTAACATAATCATATTGGCGTAAGGAGCAGCAGTAAGAAGGTGGAAGAAGAGTTGCAAGTGTAAAGCGTTTACGAGATTTAAAAATCATATTTCATCGACGCTAGCTCTTCTTCTTTCGCCTTC
Source organism: Dinothrombium tinctorium (assembly GCA_003675995.1). Classification (NCBI taxonomy): domain Eukaryota; kingdom Metazoa; phylum Arthropoda; class Arachnida; order Trombidiformes; family Trombidiidae; genus Dinothrombium; species Dinothrombium tinctorium. Next base: position 29,140 of record NCKU01000758.1, on the reverse strand, counting down.
ATCTATATTCTCGCGCCGATATTTTTGCAATGAAAATGTTTTCGCACATTGCGAATATGCCAAAATGTAGTGTATGTATTTGTATAATAGCGAATTATGCTTTCAAATACTACGACTCACTCACTCTCGCTGCTGCGCCATCATTAAAATTCCGCAATTTCGCCCAGCGAAATTTTTAATCATTGTTTATTCTTCCATATTTCTTCTTCGCTCGCAAATTGTGATTTATGAATAACTGTGAACTGCGCATTAAATTTGCTCGAATTTATTTTTTTCTCTGCTTCTTTCATTTCTTTCATACAACGCCGAGCTTTTATTTTCAAAAATATGTCTGAAAATAAGAGTTAGAAAATTGAATTTTTTGCTCTCTGTGTTCGTTTTAATAAAAATCGTCTAAAATGAGTTTTATTTCGCTCCAAAATCCGTACAGATGCGAGCGAGAAGAGAAAGGTGCGCGTACATATATTAAAAGTAAAACGCTAACCAAATATATTCCCGACTCGTATTCAATTTGCAAAGCTCGTGAATATTGGACCGGATACCTGCACACAGACAGGAGACGGTCGATTACAGGGTTCGCGCGGCGGCAGCGCTCGCGAGCTGAACTTTGGCTGCGAAGTGTGCGGCGACAAGCAAATGGTGCACACTGTATTTATGTGCGAAGCATTTTCATAGAATATTATTTGAAAATGATGAACTCGAATATTCCGTTTCAATATTCTGCTCAATGCTCCTTCTGTATTTGTAATATTTTTTTATTATTGAAGTGAAAGAAAGAGCGAAAAGATGATGGAGAAAGAATAAGGCTGAAGCTGGCTTAAGTATCGCTCGCCTCTTCTCCTTTCTCTAAACTATTTTTCTGACCAAAGGCAAGATAATGTAAGTGTATGTACGTATAAGCAGATAAGGTCGCTTGTAATACGCTTTTGTGTGTCAATACACGCGCATACATCGAGTTAGCGGAGATGAGATGGAGGCGGAGTGCAACACCTTTGTAAATTTCGCTTCTTTCGCTGCAAAATAATCAAGGCAAACTCGAGTTTAGAAATATTTGCAGCGGCGTTTGATTAAAACAAGAGAGGAAGGTGTGTTTGCAGGGCAGCAAAGCCAGCGCTGTGTTTGCATCGAGATGAGCAGTAGCACATAAACCTGAGACTAATTGGATTGTAGCCGAGAAAAGCTCTGATTCTCAGTGCTCATAGAGTTCTCTGTGCGTTTGGCCGCTTTCGTTTGCTTCGAGATAATGCTTTCGGTTTTGTCGAAATGCAATAGAAAACAGTAGACATTCACTCGCAGAGTAAATGAGAGAATAGAGAGACTGAGATGAGGCGAACGAAATAGCAAAGTTAATTAATTGATGTCTGTTTAGTGTATCAAAGTAACGACTGCCAACTGTTCACAAGGCATTTGGATTAAGTTTCTATCACTTTTTGCCTCCACTCTTCTTTTCGTTTTTCCTCTATTCATAAGAAGCGCTTCTATTTCGCTGGAATCTAGTTTGCTCTCATTTATTGTCAACCGCTGACATTCGCCTAGTGTACGCTAACTCATACCTTTTCTTCATTTAATGTTGCTTATTGAATATTGATGACACTGTACATCAATTATATCATACATCGCATTCATACACCTGAGCCGAGAGCGGCGACAAAATGCTCTTCACCATAAATCAGTGAGCGATCAGTTGTGTGAATGGGATCGAAGAGAAGTTCAAACACTCGTCTACTTGCAATTGTGTTTCGAGTGATCGCATCGCTCGTGTTCGCACAAAAAGCAGAAAGAGCAGCGACGTTTTTTCTCGCTAGCCAGCCTCCCGCTGCATAGCGCGCGGATAAGTATTTCATACATATTCCGCAATGGAAATTGCATCTCTCACTTTGTTCTCGAACCCGAAATCAAAGCGAAAATCACTTTTCTTTCGCTCCTTTGCATCTTGTTTTGATCGCCTGTCCGTTCGCTGCTCTCTATGCAAGCGTCGTGAAGAGCAGAAGAAGAAGTAAAAGAGGAGCAAAAAGAAGAAATAACCATACGTTGCGCTCTCGAAAAGGGCACATTTGTCTTTCAATTCCCTTTACTTGGCGCAAATCATCAAAAGTTGATATTTGAAGAAGTGATGAATGCGATGCGAGCACACTGTTCACTGGTCATCACGTTTAAGTGATGCTGCTGCTGCTGCTGCATACTCTTTGCATAAGTTGGCCGCTGGAAAAGCTGTAATACGTAGCGCTTTTCTCTGTTTCGCTTCGCTCTCTGCACTTTTCTCGCTCTCTCTTCACGAATTGTATTATATATCGACGCGATTGCCAACTTTTCAAAGATTGCACTATTAACGGCGAATGCATATATCATTCGTTTTGGTAAACCCGAATTCGCTGCAGCGAGACTTGTTTCCACTTAACATTGATGAGATGTCATTAATCTTTGACTTCTTCTCGCTTCTCGATTCTGTCAAAAAATAGAAGCGAAACACAAATTTGGTTGAAAAAGAAAAGGAGAGCTCCGTAGCCGAGTAGTAAAGTGCGTGTACCCTTCGCTTGCTTGCCGGCTAACCGATTGAATCGCGATCGCAAACAGCTCAATATATTATAAGCAGTGAATAAACGCAGTACGTAGCAGCGATCAACCATCAACCATATATTATGTAATGTCAAAGGGGGTAATTTGCGTATTCACGCACACCTTCCAATGTCGTGCAGCCCGCGAAAAGTGAGATAATTCGAGCAGTCGAGGGCTAAGTGGGTTGTAACTACTTGCGCTCGTAGTAGCAACGATAGCGCTTAATTCTATGTACTCGCGCGTTCGCCAATATGCTGCGTGTCTTTCGCGCTTTCTCTTGCTTCGACAAATGTGTACATGCATCATAATCTCGCTTAATCAGGTGGCTGCTGCTCCCCACTCTACCCTTCGATCTGCTGCCGTCTGCATCGCTCCTCTGCGTCTAGCAGCAGTCTGCGTGTGTTTTACATGTATGACGAAGTTGTACTTGGTATGAGTCCGCTGTTGAAACGCTGCGGATAGGCAGGGAAAGTAGAGAGCGAGAGCGCGCTTTGCATAAAATAAAGAGGAGAGAGAAGAGAGGATCCAGGCGCGTGTTGTGACGCTTTGCGCTCTCATCCTTCATCAGTCTTGCGTATCGCGAGACACTGTCTTTTCAAATAACAACTTGTGCTCTCTATTCAAACTCTACCTTTTTATATGCAAATTCGCTGGCAAAGAGTGTGCGCCTTTTGTCGCTGCTTTTGCGGCAAAACGCTCGAAAATAAGAACAAACATCGCACTCTCATCTCGTTTACCATCAATCACATACGCAAATTCGCATCTCATTCGAAAACATGGTGCTCTCGTTTAAAAGTACTCGCATCACATACTACGATGGCAAGCGCGATAGTATTCTTTCCACTCGGCTACGTCTTTGCACTTGACGCCAATTGTTTCGCGCTTATTAACGTTTATTAAACTAGCTTAACATTGTTACCTATTATTTTGCATGAAGTGAATGAGAAAATAGTTAGTAGTGTAGCTACTAGAGCCGATGCTATCATGCACATGCTCTTCAATCAACGCGTATTATTTATGTATGTGGATATAGTGTGGCAATCAATCGAATCCAGCGTTTTGCTATTCTCTTTATGTCTCATCGATTCACGCGTTGTTAATACGGCCAAGATTTAATTTTAGAGAGCAAAACAAAAACGAAAATATGATTTCTGCGACAAAATTTGCCTGTGAGCAGGGAGCACGAAGCATAAAGCAACAATCGCTTGCAAAGAAGGCAACAAAAATTCAAATACCATACGAATGTAAATGCACACACATTTACAAGATTTGAATGTATAGCAAATGACAGGCAAATATTGGTAATTCTCGCCTCAATCCTTGCAAGAAACAAAATGTTAACCCAATTTAGAAGAGCAGAAGCAGCAGAAGCTAAATCCGTGTTTTGTGCGATGTTTGCGTTTCATTTCTTCGCTTTTTTGCATTCGCTCGTACCTAAATGTACAAAACAGACACAAGTCCGCACATTTATATGCAAAGTTGATTTGAAAAGCTGTGACAAGTTATGTGACAGTTTGTGTGTTCTTTCAAACGCGTAGCCGTTCAGTGAAATGAGCGAATGAATGGCGAGCGAAAAATTTCTCGCTTAACAAATTCACGACCTCGCTTTTTCTCTTTATGCGCGCATTTCTATGCATTTTTGCTAAGCGAGTGAGCGCGAGTGAGACAGACCGAGCCAAGTTTGTACTCAGCGTAGAAATCTCCGTTTTTTGCCAAAAAGTCGTTTTTTATAAAAATATTTTTTTGAGTGTCTGTAGTATTTCCCATCTGTTTCCATTTGATATGCACAAAAATCCATTACATTATGCAGATTTAGCAAATCCTCTTATATGCTATACTTATATGCATCTGAGCCCGTCGTCGTCGTCATCGTCGACGTCCACAAACACTGAATGTTTCGCATCGAATGTCCAACTCACCGTTTTTCTCTCACTCCTCTTTTTTATATTATGTTTTTGTGCTTTTTTGCTCAAAAAACTCAGCAAAATAAATTGAAATTTTGAACAAAAAAGCGTGCGCACGTTATGTAAAGTCAGAGTTCGTGGAAGAAACGAGAAGCGAGAGAGAGAGAAAACGGCGCTATGCACGAAATCGGGTGCAAAACCTGCAAAATCGTGCATAAAGCGAATAATTTTCACAACTAGCGTAGCTGTCATTCAAATTCGAGCAGTGGACATATTTCATTGAGCGATGATTCGTTAACAACGTTAGATTTCAATTACATTTAAAAACAATTGAATTAAAGTTGACACTTCTCGAGCAGCGAATCGATGATGTGCTCGGCAGCGATGCTGGTGCTCGAGTAGATGAGAAGCGCGGAGAGTGGCGCAGAGCACACTCTCATTTGCGAATGCATTTTTAATTTTGACATTGATCTTAACGCGAAAACGATTGAGGAGCGAGAGCAAGTGGAAAGAAGAAAAAGAGAAGAGTGCATAAAGTCGCTAAGCGTGAGATTAACTGCATTTACATACGAGCGTTTTATTACTACCTCCGGCCTCTCTTTATGTATTAATCTTGCTAATGGAAATTTAATTTTTACTGCACTTTGCATATAAACTAAAGTTGAGAGATTCTAATACATCACACAGCGGTGTTCGATACGGTGCAATTGGACGACTTAGCCACGCATGAAAGAAGTGATTTCTTCTTCTTCTTTCTCTTCTTTTTCAAATAAAACGCTGCGATCGTCGAATTTTCTGAATTTGTGAATATAAATCTTCGGCTCCAATAGTTCTTCGTTTCTTTAATTTGAGTGTGAAACAAGGCACGCTCGCTCGCTCGCATTTCGCAAGCGCTAATTATCGTTTATTGCTTATTATTGAATGCATGTTTTTATGCAAATAATGGCGGCGAAAGCAAAGAGTGCAAAGCTCACCAAAGCGTTTACGATTTGAATACCTGAATGAAGACCAATTATCCACTCTTTCGCACTTCGCTTCGCGTGAAAATTCAAGTTATTCAATTGCTTTCTTTCGCTCGAGTCGAGCGAAACGTTTCAAACTGTGATGATTAGAGAATGAATAAGTGAGAAGTAACCAATATGCAAACTTTTTTCTTAATTCTCATTCTATTTCGATACGATTTCAGAACAAATACATTGACCTTAACATGTGCGTCTCGCTCTTAAATTTTTTCATCAAATTTCGAATTCACTTTTTCCATCTTTGCTTTGCAGGAATGAACGGTGATATAAATAATGAGACAAACTTTAGCTCTTCAAACTCGGAATCCGGAGATTTAGATCAAGATGACGACTCAATGGACTCAAACAAAGCAGTTGATTTGGTAAATAAGTTTCGTTTCTTCTATCAACTTTTGCTCTTTCTTTGTTCAAAATTCTTAATTATCCTAATTGTCACTAAACTGGCAGGTGTTAGATGAGGAGTCGCAGGACGTGCCCACTTCTAATCAGAATCACTCATTACCAGAACAATTCATGAGAACATCGATATCGAGCGCGAGTTCAACAACAAGCGTAACGACGAGTGGAAAACCTTCGGTAGCCCAAATTTCGCTAAAGGACAACGAGCAATTAACTGCGACCAGCACCTCTTCCGGTTCAATACCGATGATGCCGACAATGACCACGAGTGCCAGTGAATTAGCACCAAATTCGATTGCGACAACCGCTGCAGCTTTAGCAGCAGTGAGCAACATGCCGATTAATCAATTAGCACAAGTATGTGTGCAGCAATTGTTTCCGTTTTGATTTTTTCTTTTTCACTAATTGAGACGTAATCGGTTACTCTCGTTTCAGTTAATTGCTGCTGCCGGTGCTGCTCAAGTTCAGGGGCAGCAGCAGATGTTGTTGCAGGCTACTTTGGCCCAACTACAGCAAGCAACCTCTAAGGTTTGTAGTTAGATAAACGTAAAAAATATTTGCAGCTGCTTATCAATTACTGATGCTGATTTCTCTCGCATTCAAATAGATGCCGATGGGTACCGGCATTGGTCAGCTTCCAATGAATACCACCGAAATACAGCAGCTTCAGCAGCAACTACAGCAGCAACAACAAAATTTGCAAAATTTGCAACAAATGTTACTACTTCAGTCAACAGGTCAATTGGCTCCTAATCTTCAGCTTTTACTTCAAAATCAGGTTTGTTTATCGAAATTTTCACGCAGACAGCTCATGCAATGATAAATTTGAATACCTCAGAGATTATTTCAACAGAGCTTGATGCAGCAGAGCCTGCAAAACATAACAGGGCAGAGTTTATCATTGCCGCAAGTAGCGGCTGCCGCTCAGCAATTGCAGCAGTTCACCCAGCAACAACAGGAGCAACAGACACCTCATCAACAGTCGCAACCACCTTCTCAGCCTAAAACAAAATCACAAGTATCTCAGCTTCTTCATCAGGAGCAACATTCCACTGCTTCATCTCGAAATGAACATCAAATTCATTCCGAAAATGGACAAAATCAAAAGCCGCTTTCTATGCCTCCGAATAATGATACATCGCCATTGCTACCTTCTAATGGCCGGAATAGGACAGATCCGCCTTCCGACGAAATGACCGATTTAGAAGAATTTGAACAATTCGGTAAAAACTTTAAACAACAACGCATCAAACTCGGTAAGCGATCGCTGTCTTGCTTAACCAAATAAATTGTGATTTGAAATTTGAAAAGGATTCGCACAGCAGCAGCAGCAACCAGAGCAGCAAGCGTCGCATCAACAACCTCAATCAGCCTCGCATATGTACGCAGCCACACCCGTCGCCAAAGCAAAATCACAAGTTTCTCAGCTTCTTCATCAGGAGCAACATTCCTCCGCATCATCTCTAAATGAGCATCAAATTCATTCTGAAAATGGACAAAATCAAAAGCCACTTTCTATGCCTCCAAACAATGACACGAGATTCATTCCATCTTCAAACGGTCGCAATCGGACAGAACCATCGGCTGATGAAATGACCGACTTAGAAGAGTTGGAGCAATTCGCTAAAATGTTTAAGCAACGGCGCATCAAACTCGGTAAGCAATCGTCACTTTCTTGTAACTATATAAGTAGCGATGTGAAATTTCAAAAGGATACACTCAGGGAGATGTGGGCTTAGCGATGGGCAAACTGTATGGCAATGATTTCAGTCAAACAACCATATCGCGTTTTGAAGCTCTTAACCTAAGCTTTAAAAACATGTGTAAACTAAAACCTCTTTTGGAACGATGGCTGAAAGATGCGGACGCGTCGCTCAATAACCCAGGCGCGTTGACCAATTCAAGCTCTCAGGCAGACACGATTGGCCGGAGACGGAAAAAGCGAACCAGCATCGAAACAACAGTACGTGTCGCTTTAGAAAAGGCATTTCTCCAAAATCCTAAACCGACATCAGAAGAGATAACTGTGCTTGCAGATTCCCTGTGCATGGAGAAAGAAGTGGTCAGAGTTTGGTTTTGCAACCGCAGGCAGAAAGAGAAGCGAATCAACCCTCCACCGAATTCGGCCGGAACCCCGACCACGAGCTCAGGTTCAGCCCCATCTCCATTAAACGGCATGTCATTGACAGTGGCCGCATTAGGTGTGAGCACGACGAGTACGCCGAGTTCGTCACCATTAACACCAACTTTTAATTACTCAACACCAACGCCGACCTCTTCGACGAGTACACCGACATTTAATTACTCGACATCACCTCCTAAACAATAGAACACAACTAGTTGCTTATAGTTCACAAGTTCACACGTTCGCTTATTGTGTGTTTTTAACACGGACTGCGATCGTTCTCATTTGTACAGGATTCTGTGTACTAATCACAGGCATAGTTTCATATCTCCGGCAGAGTGAAAGAGGTGAAAATGTCCGCACGAACGCGAAACCGAAGCAGCCAAATATTGGACACACTTGCTTCGATTATTTTACAATCGCTTTCGCAGACAAGCAATCGATCGGTTATTACACGCAACCACTTGATTTGATAAATTGTAAGTCGCAATTGTGTTCGACGGCAGTCAATTCATACCTTTCGCTCTTGTTTTAAAATTTTTTCTTTATTCGTGTGTTTTCAAACGAAACGATCTTGTTTCACTCTCTTTCTGTCTTTCTCTCTCAGACAGCCTCGTTGCGTCAATTACTAAAAGTGATAAATGGCAATTTTCACCTTATTAATTTTCCCCGCCTAAAACGCTAATTCTCACTTTACCGAAGTTTGTGCCCAGGCGGTCAGTTCTATCTTCCTATTCCTTCTTTCGATTTTTTTATTCTTAATTTGAATTTCTAAATTATTAGCAAAAAACATTTTCGAAATCTATTATGATTTCGTGTGAACAGGGCGTGCTGTTTATCGACTAATCGTTACTTTTATCATCTCGAAATTATTCTCGACATTTTTTCATTTGATTTATCGGAATCATTTTTTTCCTTTTAAAAATTATATCGTTTAAAGAATGGCGCTATTTAAAATTTATGAAATGAAAAATTTGAATTTTAATTAATTTTTTCTTTCTTTCTTTCGCTGAGCGAGGCAAACAAAATAAATGCCGGAGATATAGAAATGACCTGTAGTTAAAAAATGATAAATTCAAGTTTATTATTGTAAAGCCACACACAAACACAAACACATCGTTCAGATTAACGTTCTTCCCATAGTTGTTCACACATCGCTTCAATTTTTTTAAGTGTCTGCTTAATATAACTTTTAATTTCATTATTTTTTCGCAAAAATCATTTAATTTATATGAGCAGAGTCAAACATTGTTTTCTTCGTTAACACTTTTATTTCACTTTTTTGTTTTGAAAGCGGGCGTAGAGACGTGTAATTGTAGGATTTTGATAATTAAATTTTTAAGTGCAATGCGAGAAGATAGTAAAAATAGTTATCGCCTCTATTTGTTAAAAAAAGGAAATTTTTTGTTGACAATAAATAAATCCTGAAAGAAAATTTTGATTTTCAAATTTTTTCTTTCAGTTTAAAACGAAAAGTTTATGAAATATTATTTTGTTTTTATTTTTTAATGTTTATTATGATAAAAAAAACTAGTAAAATTGCATGGTAAGAATATATAAATAAGACTCCTAATCATTACGCATGCAATAAAAATTTTCTCCTTTCTCTCCTCTCTCCTCTCTCTCTCTTTCTCTCTTCTCTCTAATTTTAGTATGCCATCCTTATTAAACGTAAATTTTCAACAAAAAAAACCTCAACCATATAATAAAATACTGCAAATTACACGAAAATCTACGTGAGTACAGTTCTTTCTTTCTTTCTTTCTCTCTCTCTCTCTCTCTCTCTCTCTCAAAATGATGCTTTGCCGATTGCTTTCGAACGTTAATTTCACAATTAATGAAACTTAAATGAATAATTAATGATAAAGAATGAATATCTAAAAAAAAAACATTCAAAACAGTATAAAAATTCAATTTTAACAAATCTCATATTATTCAAAAAAAAAGACTAAAAATCTGATTTAAACTAAAAACTCAGGATTAAAAAAGGTGAAAAATATGTAATGCGAAAAGTAAAGCAAAACTGAAGCTTGTTATGTTGTGTATAACAATTTTAGTGAAAGGAAAAAATAATAAATAACTATAGAAGCAAAATCAAAAATCTTTCTTTTTTGCAAACTACTTTCAAAATTTAATTTTTAAGAAAAAATTCAAGAAAAAATGCAGTAGCATTGAAAATATTAGAATAAAAATGTAATAAACGATTGAAATGGAGAAATGTTCCTAAACAACAAAATTAGAGTTAGATTTCGTGAAGCAAAAAGAAAGCAAAGGAAAAACTCGACCATTTTCTTGTAATGATCATATTTTTTTACTACAAACATTACGGACAAAAATATGTATTATTTGCTTAAAATATGTACATAAATATGTGATCATTTTTTGCTTTTCTCTCAGTATTCTGCTTCAAACCAACAAACAGTAACCTTAACGTTCCTAACAATTGTTCCTAAAATTAGAGAGTGAAAAGAGACCGAAGCGAAAAGTTTAAAAGAACTTGTTCGATAATATATAATTTTCGATTTTTGCTTGATTCGCAATTTTTTTTAAATCTTCAAAATCTCATTGAACTGTTGTTGTGTTTTGACTTCTTGTCAATACAGAAGTTATACACCGAGACTACCTCAGAAATCAAAAGCGCAATGAGAGCACAAATTTATAATAAAAAAAAACTATTACACACTTCTCTACACACTAACCAGGAGCAAAAGCGAGTAGGCACTATACGATCATGCTGCTAACACTTTGAATCGAAACCCTCTACCTTAAAAAATCAAACGTTCACGAGTGAGTTATCGCACGATTGATTCGCTTGAGAAGAAGAAGAAAATTTCTCGAATCGCTTTAAAAAGCCACTACACAGCCCGTTTTCAAACATTCTTTTCATCAAATTCTATATTCAAACAATTGACGTTCGATGCTATCGGAAAGTAACTTGATACTATTTCAAAATAATTTTCAAGAAGCACTCGATTTACTCGACAAACTTTCGCTTTCTGTTCTGCTCTTGCTTTCGCTTCTTATTTAATTTAAATTTTCCTTAATTAAACACATTCCGGTGCTTTATTGTGTCATTGCTTCATCAGTGAAAAATTTTTTGAATTAAAAAAAAACAATCTCATCACAAACACGAGCTAAAAACCAAAAAAATGAGAAAATTTTCGATCATTGATTTCAAAAGCTTTTAGCTACTTAATTAAACAAATAATACATACACACACACACACAAACACAATAGAAGAAACACAAACACATGATTATAGTGCAATTTGTATTCGTGGCATCAGTTTTTAAGAGTTATTAAAAAGTAAAGCAAATTTAAATTTAAACAAAACAAACGAAAACTTGTAATTGTATCATAACAAGAAGCAAAAATGAGTGAAGTTATCATTTTTAGACTTATTGTCTGTACAAAAATTAAATTAAAAATCACAAACCAACTTTTAAGATAAAAAACTGAAATCATAAAAACAAGAATTGTAATTTGCTTAATTTATAGCTGTTGAACAATGAAAAACCGACGCTCATTTACAAAAAAGATATTGTGTAAAATAAAATTTGAGTTTGAATTTAAATTCTTCGACTGCATTTAATTATTGCGATTGTTTAAAATTAGTTAAAAACTGAATTTTGAATTTCGCGAGTGAAAAAACTGGATAAAGCGAGCAAAAGTAAACACTCGAATGCAGACTTTTGTATTCAAATTCACAATAAATTGTGTCGCAAACGAAGCTTTAGCGACGAAATGCTCGAGATTTTCACAACAGTATATACAGTATAAATCGTGAAAAATTGTCATCGTTCTAGTGTCTCTGTCGACTAAACGGACAAATGTATGCAATCAATATCATGTTGAACGTGTGTAATCATGAATAAAAGAGTGAACTGAAAACAGCAGATAGCCAAGCCAGATATCGAGCAGCAACGGCGATAATTTTTCACTTCTTCGTTTTTCAGTCGCTTTTGCATTTAGCGAGCGGAATTAATAACCAATCGTTTCGTTATTGATTAATAATACAATGCGTTTGTATTTGTCGTGCATAACTTCGACTATTTTGCTTATCGACTCTCCGCAATACACGAGCAGCAAAAAATGGAGAAGCCAAAACGATGCGAGTACTACGTAGTGTTGCGTAGCCAGCACCCGTCGACGGTCTTCCTCTCGCTTTCTCCCCGCTAATGGCATCGACTGTATTTCATGCAAATGTAAGTAAAGATTTAAATTTGACAAAGCGTGAAGCAGGCGAAAGAAGAGAAGAGAAAAAAATTGCATAACACGCATAAATCAAGCGCAATTTGTAAAAATTCAGTTCTTGCGTAAAACGCTTTCTCCTGGTCATTCACTATGCTTCGCTCATTCTTCTTTTTCTCACACGTTTCGAAGCGCGAAGCGACGAAAAGCAGCGAATTTGTTGCAACCGCTACTACCCGTTAATAAAAAAAGAGAAAGTAGAAGAGACGAGAGAATACAGAATCGGTTATTGTGTGCGCTCGATAAATCAAAAATTTCTATAATCGGCTTTATGTCGTTCATTTAAAGTTTAAGCTCAATACTTTTTTACGTATACACTATAAGCGCGCAATTTTTACAACGATCGAGAAGAAGAAGAAAACGCTAATGGTACAAACATTATTTTCGTCTTGTCTTATTTCTCTCGCTCTCCTCTCAAAAGCAGCTTTAATTTAAATCAAAACTTGTATAAACGAGCAGTTGAACGCGAAAGCGCGCAGATAAATAGCGCATATACTCTTATGCATAAATCATGCGGTTTTTTTCATATTTGTCGTCGTTTTAATATTTATTGTATTTGATATTCAAAATATAAGACAGTCGTAAAAGCTAGAATCCTAGCGATGCTTAGCGCGCTTTTTTCTCGAGTAGTTCTAAGCGAAATGATTTTCGAAGAGCAACTCTCACGAGATAAGCGAAAGTGCTGTACACTAACTCTGGTAGAGCAGTAAGAAAAGAAGAATGACAGTTAAGCAAAAGCAATGAATTGCTACTACTAAAATTTAGCCTTTTTTGCTCGCCATCGTTTCCGAATCACGCGTAAAAGCGAATAAACGAAAAGCAGCAGAGGTTACACACGAAATGGTTTAATTAACTGCGCTTAGCAATTGTGTCTCATTCACTTTTTGGCCCGCTTCACCCCGAAGGGAATTGCATTTTACTCGCTCGCGGTTGCAGTTCCGATGCAAACTTGAGTTTATTTTCGTTCGTTTCACTCATATCACATTTTCTTATTTCTCTCTTTTCTACCCTCTCATCCGTATTTTCATTGTTTTCTTACATTAAATTTTAACCTAAAAAAATTGTAAAAGCTGAAATTAACCGAAAATTAGCTTAGCAGAAATTCAATTAGTTTTTTCTCTCGCTCTCAGTTGTAAATTAATTTATTATTTATTCGTGTATTATATAAATAATTTATCATTCATTTTCTCGAGCGAAAACAAGTAATTTATAACATACAAGCGCGTACATTTTTCTTCAATCTTCCAGCTCTTAAAAAATAAGAAATGGTGCCATTTCTTAAAAAAATTAAATCGCGAAACTTAATGACAGTGTTCATAATGTATATAAAATTACATAATAAATGATAATAATAATGATTGCATAGAACGGCGGCATTAACTTAATGATCGTTTGTCTCTCTCTCGCTTTCGCTCGCTCTCTGTTTGCTAAACTTGAAATTTGCACAATCTTCGAGAACATAATTCGTAGTAAATTCGTTCGGCTTTTATTTGCGAAAGACCAGAAAAAAAAAATCTAAACAGTCTCGCTTAAAATAAGAGCCAAAATTATATGCATAAGTTTTATACATTTGCTCTTTTGGCTTCTTCGCACATTGAGTTAAGCGTGTACTTTGGTTAAGGTGATTAATTATTTAATTTTAAAAATGAAGAAAAAAATTCAAATTTTTATCAAATTATTTTTATCGTAAAATTTTACATTCAAATAATCGTTAAATTTTATTTTGCTGGTGATAATAAAATGCAATGAAAAACTTACTTTTTTATTTCAAAACTAAAATTTTTTATCTAAATTAAGTCAGTTTACTCTTAAAAGCTCATCATATACAGCGTGTGTTCTGTAAATGTATCTTAACTTTCAAAAAAAGTATCTGATAAATTTTTATCGAATTAAAAAATTTTTAGACAAGTAACTTGGAAAATTTTTGCTTTAAGCTTCACATAATTATGCATTGGAATAAATTTTAAACCAAAATAAAGAATTTCCATCAAGTATTAAGGTATCTGATTTTATCGTCAGTTTCTCTACAGTTTAGAAACTCATAGTGACCTTAGCAAACCATAAAATTTTTTTAACCTTAAAAAATGCAAAAACATTAAAACTTTTTTTGCTAGAACTTGTACAAAAACTATACTACCTTGAGGTTTTTAAACTTGCTCTGTTAACGTTTTCAAAGCCTTTACCTTGGACTATTTTTAAATTTATAACAAAATATTGTTTTTAAGCATCATAAAAATATTTGAAATCCATAAAATAATAAAATTTTAACAATTTGTGACCAATTAAAAAAAATCGCAAAAAGCAAAAGATACTCGATAGGATTTCTCTCATTATAACACTAAAATAAGACTAAAATTTTTAACATTTATCTAAGCTTTTGCGATCTACTTATAATGAGTTGATAAAATTAAAATTTGCATCGTAATGAAGCAATGGAATTAGTAAAATGTGTGTAATTATGGATAAGAAAATAAATATTTTCTATAAAATTTAATTAACATATTAGGGGATAACATAAACTGATTTTCTTAAATTATTACAGAAAGTTATTGAATTTTAAAATAAGATAATTTTATACCGGACTCTCCGTTTATTTAAAATAAAAAATTATGACCAACTAAGCTTGTTCAAGTGTATAATTTAATTTTGCATTTATTAAAAAAAAATAGAGGAAACTAGCTTTAGACATTTTTTGGACTTTGAGAATTTGAGGCTCAATTTTTTTTTTAGCTTTGCGCTGTTCGAATACAAGCGTAACGAAAAATAAAGAATTGTTACGATTATTACAATAATTATAGTGTTAACATGATTAACGAAATAACGAGCAGGACTATGAAATGAAGTTGCGTAGATCTTTTTAAAAATAAGGAAAAGTGCAGCTTAAGCTTAAATTCAGGCATAAATTTAAAAATCATACATAATTTATTGATTAAGTAATTTCGACGTTCGTTTTTGCGCTGGCTTTCAAAAATTATAACAACAATTTATTCATCGAGATTAAAATAGTAATTACAGCGCGTAAATAAACGAAAGAGAAAATTCAAATTTGGCCACTGCACTCGCAAGAAAGCATTAAAAACTTTATTTTTGTGTGTCGCTTTTAATGACACTGTTTGTTAACTCTAAAAATGATCGAGTCCTTAACAAGAGGGGCTATTTGATTACTCTGCGAAATTGAATAAATATTTATACAATTTTCTCGCTGTCATTTAGTGGGAAACATATCGCATTAATTTTTATTTTATTTTATTTTTAAGAAACGAAATGATACCAAAGTAATTACCGAATGATTTTTAACACTCGTAGGGTGAATATTTTCTAGCGTCTATAAAACGCTTTGCTGCGTACAATTTAAACGTAATTATTTTAGCAAATAAATATAATCTACTTTAAGTATGAAAAAATTCACATATAATTAAGCCATTAAAGAAGACCGAGAGAGAGAAAGAGAAAAATATCACGCAATCGTTCGACTAAATATACGCACTTTTCTCTATAATCCCTGTGTCTAGCGAAATAAAACAGAAACGCTCTAAAATTTAATGAACACGCAATGCGAATTTATGTAAATACGAATTTTGCTTTTGCATAAATAAGAAATCTGTTTTTCTCGTAACAAGCGAAGTAAAAAAAAAAAGCTTTTAACAAACAAACATTTTGATTGAATAAATAAAATTTTAAATGCTTCAGAAAACGTATTAAAATAGCGTTTCTTCATTACATTCTCTGTGATTGACGTTTATCTTTCTTTTCAAAGACACAAGTTTTTTTTTGTATATATTTTCAATATTCATGAAAAATTTTTATGTTCGCGAATAATAATTTCGATCGTAAATTGGATCTTCTTTTATTTGCTTTTTTTGCCATTGAATTTTTACAGCGTTCAAATAAAAGCGAATGCAGATTGAAAACGCAGTAAAAGATTTTCTAAAGAATTTCTTCTTTTCAACAGTCGGCAAGCATAAAATGACAAAATTGATTCGAGTTAGCGAATAGTGAAAGAGTTGAGGTTTTTTAGTTTCTTTTCATTTAAAGATTCACGACAATTTAAATTAACTAATAAATCATTATGATGAAGTAAATTGAAAGCCAAAACCAAAAAAATAATAATAAAAATTCAAAAAGAAAGCAAAAATAAAAAACTCATGCTTATTCATTAAGTTTTTATATCTTTACGGCGAATTCAAAATAATTAAATTTGACTAATTATCATGCGAATTAATTTTGTTCTCTATTCAAAAAGAAAAATTTAAAAATAAATTTTGTTTCTACGCAAATACACTATCTAATTAATTACTACAACATATTGCATGTTATTTTTCGAGCAAGAGAAAATTTTAATAAAAATGCAAAACGATAACGTCAAATTGCTAAAAATAAGTTTAGTCTCTCTCTCTCTCTCTCTCTCTCTCGAGGTTATTTAAAGTAACAATTCTTTTTTCACGAATTTCTCTGTAGTTTCCACTCGCTTGTTTACCGCTGTTTAGTGTTCGCAGTCCAATTTTCGGATTCCATTGAAATTTGATATACGTCATACTGTGTTTGATTAAAATCGTGCGTAATTTGATTATATTTTCATTGAATTTATTACGTACGGAAACACTGAAATTAGTCAGGATAGTATTAGTGTGAAATTTAATAAAAGTGCGTTTATTTTTGTTTTACGTAACCAAAAATTAACTTGAAATCAAATGGTATTCACTCAATTTATTAAAAAAAAACTACGAAATTCTTTTGTTTTCAAACCTACGAGTTTTGCGTCAGTAAATTAGCGAATATTAGCAATTTTTAATACAATTTAATTACGAATTAATTAACCTCTATTTTAAAAAATTATTTTTATGTCTAAGTCATGATTATTGAATGACTCTAGCAGTACTTAAGTGACAGAGTATTTTCATAATGCTAATTGCAACATTTTCATTTTGCAATACGTTAAAAGTGAAATTTTTGGGGGGAAGGTTTAAACATGATGAAAACTGAGCGCGAGAGAAAAAGGAATTTTTCGTTTGATATTCGCATACGATAAAATGCTTAGTTTAAGGTCACTTAAGCGAATAAAAAATGCAGTGAGCAAATAAGAATATTACAAGATGTGAATGTAACAACAAAAATTCAAAAGCGTGTGCGTTAGCTTGCATAATGAGAGAACAAAATTCAAAGGAAGTAACGAGAGTTACTTAATCAAATCGTGAAACACGAATTGTTCTTTTTTTTGCATTTAGCGCAAGTATTTTCTCACTAGGAAAAGCGAAATATTTCTAATTCATAAGACAGTAAAGAAACAAAAATAAGTGAAACAAATTGTTCATTAACTGTTATTAACTCGTTTCAAAATTCCTATAGTTTACGCTACGTAGCGAAAATTCATAGTTTTGAATAAAGTTTTAATTATCTGTTACCGAATTTCAGCTACATGATATACCTCACGTGATGTTAAACATTTAACTCATAAATAAAAACTAAATTCTCATTGAATTTATCTTCAATGTAAATTTTATCTTTTTGCAAATACTTTTTTAAACTGTGAAAGTTTTCGAAACAAGCATGCTAAAGAAATTAATTGAAAATTCATATTTTCGCTTTTTCAAAAATAAATTTTCTTGCGAGCTCATTCTCACGTGATTATGTAAATAAGAGTCGAATTATTTGTATTTTTTTAATGCGATGCTGCGAATGCTTGAAGAATTATTTTCAGCCCACACACACGCACACAGACGCACATGAACATATAATCACCATATTTGCTTTAATATAAAATTTATTTTCTATATTATTATAAAATACAAATCGTGAAACTAACAAAATTTATCATTTGAAATAATTGATGGCGAAAACTAGGAAAAAAACAGGAAAAAGTAAAAATTCATGTGTATGCTTGTTGTTTTTCATCATTGTTTTTCCTTACAATGCACGGCAGGCACTAAAATAGTTTTCAAAAAATCGCCGCTTATCATTTTCGATGAGATTTGATTTCATTTGAAGTTTTTCTCTGTGCGAAAGATGGTTTGTTGTTGGAATGGGTGAGTTTTTTTAATTTATTTACATAAATTCAAACACTTTCCTCTTTCATTTTTTCAAATTCCGTCTAACAAAATACGAGTAAAATTCAAATGATAACGTCTTCAATCACCAAAAAAATAAATTTGCTGTTTACATTTGAATGCGAAAAAAATTATAAAAAATTGATTGAAAAAGTTTTTTAGTCAGTATTAAAAAATTTTAAATTCTCGTTCGTTATTGTTTCATGCCGAATAGTTGAAATTGCTTTTTATCTCTTGCTTAAGCGCTTAAATTTCTCTTAACTCGTGGTCGGAGTGCCGGCCGAATTCGGTGGAGGGTTGATGCGTTTCTCTTTTTGTCTTCGATTGCAAAACCAAACTCTAACCACTTCTTTCTCCATGCACAGCGAATCCGCAAGCAAAGTTATCTCTTCAGACGTCGGTTTAGGATTTTGGAGAAATGCTTTTTCTAAAGCGACACGCACTGTCGTTTCGATACTTGTACGCTTTTTCCGTCTCCGGCCGATCGTGTCTGCCTGAGAGCTTGAGTTGGTCAGCAACGCGCCCGGATTGTTGAGCGACGCGTCCGCGTCTTTCAGCCATCTTTCTAACAGTGGCTTAAGTTTACACATGTTTTTAAAGCTTAGGTTAAGAGCTTCGAAGCGCGATATGGTTGTTTGACTGAAATCATTGCCATACAGTTTGCCCATCGCTAAGCCCACATCTCCCTGAGTGAATCCTTTGGAAATTAAAAACCAAACAGCTATTTTGAATATTTAAGTGGAATTTGCTTACCGAGTTTAATGCGTCGTTGTTTAAATGTTTTGGCAAATTGCTCCAACTCTTCCAAGTCGGTCATTTCGTCGGCCGGAGGTTCTGTCCGATTCCGGCCGTTAAAAGATGGCACGAAAGGCGAAGTACCGTTATTCGGAGGCATCGAAAGCGGCTTTTGATTTTGTCCGTTTTCGGAATGAATTTGATGCTCACTTCGCGATAAAGCGGAGGAATGTTGCTCCTGATGAAGAAGCTGAGAAACTTGTGCTTTTGGTTTGGTGGCGGATGTGGCTGCGAGCAGATGCGACGCTGCTTGGGGTTGCTGATGCGACGGTTGTTGCTCTTGCTGTTGTTGCGTAATTGACAACAACTGCTGCAATTGCTGAGCGGCAGCCGCCACTTGTGGCAATGATAAACTCTGTCCTGTAATGTTTTGCAGACTTTGCTGCAACAAGCTCTGTTGAAATAATCCCTGAGACGTTCAAATTTATTTAATGAGCTGTCTGCGTGAAAATTTCGATAAACAAACCTGATTTTGAAGTAAAAGCTGAAGATTAGGTGCCAATTGACCCGTTGACTGAAGTAATAACATTTGCTGCAAACTTTGCAAGTTTTGTTGCTGCTGTTGCAGCTGTTGTTGGAGCTGCTGTATATCGGTGGTATTCAGAGGAAGTTGGCCAATACCAGAACTCATTGGTATCTGCTGAATGCATGAAATTAATAATCCATTAGAAGCTTAAATCCTTTCTCTGTTTTCTCTCTCGAATACAAACCTTAGATGTTGCTTGTTGCAGTTGAGCCAAAGTAGCCTGTAACAACATCTGCTGCTGCCCCTGAACTTGAGCAGCACCGGCAGCAGCCATTAACTGCAACGAAAGCAATCAATTACATCTCAATTAACGAAAAGAAATCATCAAAACGGAAACAATTGTAGTACACTTACTTGCGCCAATTGATTAATCGGCATGTTGCCGACTGCAGCCAACGCTGCAGCGGTTGTCGCAATCGAATTGGGTGCTAATTCACTCTCACTCGTGGTCATTGTCGGCATCAACGCTAGTGGACCCGATGAGGTGCTGGTCGCAGTTAATTGCTCGTTGTCTTTTAATGAAATTTGTCCTATTGATGGTTTACCACCGGTCGCTGCACTCGATGTCGAGCTCGAACTCGATATCGAAGCTCTCATGAATTGCTCTCGCAGCAAGTGATTCGGATTAGAGGTCGGCTCATCTTGCGATTCTTCATCTAACACCTGCCAAATGAGTGACAATTTTTTGACAATTAGGCTTTTGAGAACGCGAAAACGGCAGAGTTAAAGAAAGTTGAAGAGAAAGCGAAACTTATTTACCAAATTAAGCGCTTTGTTCGAGTCCATCGAGTCGTTGTCATCTTGGTCTAAATCTCCGGATTCTGAGTTTGAAGAGCTAAAGTTTGTCTCATTATTTATATCACCGTTCATTCCTATAAATTATAGATAAAAGAGTGAAAGTTAGTGGGTGAAAAATTTTGCAAGTACTTATGGCGCTTGCAATCTTCGAGAGCGTATTCAAATGCACTGCGATCATTTGAAAATCTTTTCTGTCTACTAGCAATCGCTTTTGCAACGCCGCGCTCGATTCAAAGGTATGCAGCTGAATAATTCGCTCGTCGAGTTGTGTTTCAGTTGTGTTAAAGAAATTTTAATAGAAAAAATAGGCAAATTGATAGAGTGAAATGAAAAAGGAAATTACAATGAACGTTTGAAGCGAATGCTATTGAAATTCAAAATGCATACAAAGTAATAAAAAAGTTGTTATGCGTAGGGTACGAAGCTGTTTTTTATGATTGACACTGGAATTAAATTTCCTTTAATAAATAAGCAACATAATGTTTAATAATGAAGCATTGCTGTGGAATGAGCTTTGTGCGAGCGTTTTTTCCACTGCACGACGAATGTTTGAAAAAAGTGATTATTTTTGCGAGAGGTTAAAAACAATATTTTTTCACTTGGATTAAGAGCGGGCGCTTTGCTGTTCGTTTCGCCGAAATTTGGAAGCGAGATGAAGTGAGTGAGGAGCGAGCGCAAAGCGGCGGAAAAATTGAATGTTAGCGGGGAAAGTCTGAAAAAATAGCGCGTGGTGTGGAGTTGCGCTCGTCTCATTTGTGTGTTAAAATGAGTGTAACGTGGAGCTAAGCGGATTTGAAATCTGCATACACGCAAAGCCAGTCGCGTTTGCTCTGCATTTTGTTCGCTGGCGTTATGAAAGATGATGCAGTGCGAGTGTTGTGACTTGTGTTTGTGTGTTTGTGTGCAGATGTAACAATCGCGCTGTGAACTTGAAGCGAATGCGAAAGAAAGACAGAGATAGTGCACACAAAGTGCATACATAGGCAGCGATATACAGTTGGAGAAGAAAAATGAATGACGAGCAAATATAAAGTGGAGCGAAGAATTTGAGAGATGAGAAAAGAAATAGAGAGGAAGAGAAAGATGAAACAAAAAGCGGCGATATTTTATGTATGTATGCATTTGTGTACAGATATATATATACGATATTTGTATGCTTATTTATATCGCTCTAAGTGTAGCGAAAATAAGAAGGCAGCGAGAGAAGAAAGCGAAGAGGGAGGAGAGCGAAAGAGCAAAATAAAAAATAAGCGTAAGTAATGCCAAACTCTAAAAATTGCTTTGATAAGCATACTGTAAAAATGTTTTTCCTGCAATGCGAATACGCTCGACGAGAAAGTAAAACCGTTTCGCTCTCCACTTTTTCTTTTTGCATTCCGACTCAAACTTAGCTTTCAAAATAATATGCTTTTCTGCTTATTTCTCAAACACATATTTAATAGCCGCTCGCTTTCATTTACACCTCTGCACACTCGCGCCTTTAAAAACAAATTAATGCTTTACACATTCTTTGCGAAAACCATTTCGTTTGCACTAGCAGCCGAAGCTCTGGCTCGGAATTAAGCGATTTCGCGCTCGCAAAATTGGTCGCATTCGAAAAAAGTGCTCGCCAACATTTACTTCTTTTCTTCTCGATGCATTTTTCAATACTTGCACGATATTGCAAAAGTTTTCTACAATTTTTCTCACTTTATTCGCTGCCTGCTTTTTGTTTTCTCCACTCTGCTTTTTTATTAAAACGTTGAAAATTCTTAATTTTACGAGCGCTGTTTTTAAGCACAGGAAGCGTAAAGTGTGGACAAAATATTAACTAAGTTTGAAATTTCAGCGCGTGAAATTAATGGACGTAAACGCAAGATGAAAACCAAAGATTAAGCGTAGAAGTGAAGTTGAGAAAAAATCGAGTGAGACGCGAGAGTTGAGAGAGAAGAAGCAGAGAGCAAAACGCTTGAATATACAATTTAATAACCGTTAATATTTTATATTATTTTGAAATTTAAATTTTTCTTAATCGCGACTCGTGAAAGCGGAACAATATTTTGACAGGTAACATTTTAGCACTTATTAATTAGCATGTAAAATGTATCGAGAATTCATGACATATAGCAATTGTACTCGTTACACTTTCTGCGAGCGTCGAGTGAAGTGAGACAATGTCTTCGACCGGCAAAGCGATCGGGAAGAGAGAGCGAAAAGTGGAGCTTCAAAAATCAGTGTATGGAAAATGTGTGCGAAGAAGAGCACTCAAATAGAAATTGATTTTCTCTCTCTCGCTCTCACTTCGCTTTTATTACTCCACTATTAAATTGATGATTTTCTCAGTTTTTCTACTTTTCATTCTCCTCTATTCTAAAATGTATTCTAAAAAATGTTCCGGTGAAGCTTCACTCCTCGCTTAAAATTTCCTTTTTCCTGCGCAAACAAACCAGCGAGACGGGCGCTGTAATTGGTACAGTTTAACAGTCGGAGAAGAAGCGTTTTTCACAATTGCTATTTGATCGCGAGCGACCATTTGTGAAATTTGGTAAAATTTAAAACAGCAAACACAAAGAGAGCGAGTGCTTCAAGTCGTGCGCAATTTTTTTCAATCACTTTTTGTGAAGCGACTGTGATTTGCATTGGAAAAATCGTGAGTCGCAAACGACAACAGGAAAAACATTGAAAATGAAAGCGCGAGTTACGGATGGAGAAGCACGCGCTTAAAAATGCATGTGGGTGTGATTGAGAAGAGCGGGAAGCGAGAGAGAGCAAGCGAGAGCAAAGTAAATATTATTTGGGTTTCGAATGTCTACATTATATTGTAAATTGTGATGAGCGTGGAGCAGTTTTGAGTGGGCTAATAGTGAAGAGAGTCGAGGAGGGAAATGGCACCTGATTGTGAGTGATTATGATGTATGGTACTGAACGTCAGCGAAAAGATGTGTTTGTTGCTTCGCAGACAGCGAGCGTATTTGATACTCTTCTGCTTCTCTGTAACTCTCGCGTCGAGAGCGCGAAAAGAGTGCGGGAGCGAGAGCCTACGCGCGTGTTACAACCCACTGAGCCCGATACAGCAGCGAATTCGGGGTCAGATGGAAGGTGTTGATGTTCGAATACGCAAATAACCCCCTGCATTACATAATAGAGGCAATAAATGGCAACACGAGTTTTTTACGCGTTGTAATATAATCTATTGACTTGTTACTGATCGCATCTCAATCGGTTACAACGCTTTTCACGTTTTCAACTGCTCGTAAAGGAAGCGAGAAGAAGGGACCTCTTTTTACAAACGCTTTTTTCGCTTCTTTTCACATTAAAGTAGCAGAAAGCGGGCAAAGATTAATGATATTTCATCAAAGTTAAGTGGAGAGCAGGCAAATCGAGCCATACACAATCGCTTACGGCCGGCTATGTTCCGCATTGTATTTTTCGGTTTACCAAATGCAGCGATAGGCGACTGTGTGCGGGTAGAAGTAAAATTTATGAACAATTGGGGAGAAAGTTTTTAAATTTAAACAAACACTTGGTTGTTTACGCTGATGCGCTGGACATTTGCGATGATTAGAGTGATGAGAGAGCAGCAGTTTCTGCTCGCCGTTGATCAATTGGCGCTTTCTTTCGCCCTTCGCTCTTTATTTGCGTTAAGAATGACGAAAATGAAGACAAATAGTGTGTCCTCTTTCTGCTTTGCAACGCCAGATTATTTTCAATGATTATTAAATGCGAAATCAAAGAAGAAAGAAAGAGGAGCAAGAAGAAGAAGAAAAGTTGGTATAACAGCCAAGTGTGACAATCAATTGTGATCACTGCGACTAATCGTTGTCGCGTAACGCTTATTTAAACAAACATCAAATAG
This sequence comes from Dinothrombium tinctorium, assembly GCA_003675995.1. Classification (NCBI taxonomy): domain Eukaryota; kingdom Metazoa; phylum Arthropoda; class Arachnida; order Trombidiformes; family Trombidiidae; genus Dinothrombium; species Dinothrombium tinctorium. Next base: position 4,884 of record NCKU01000758.1, on the reverse strand, counting down.
TGACAAATTTCCGATCTGTTCGCTTCTATCTGCTCATCGCTCCAAACTTATTTACGTTAATTAATAGCAGCAATTATGAAAAAAGTAGCAACTACTAGCGAGAGCGAGGCGAGTGCTCACTGATTGTGACAAGGCAATTGAATACAAGCAAAGAAACAATGATCGCGATAAACGCTTTGTGAGTGCCATTCAATGCGAGCTACATCCAGACACACAACACAATACTTGTCATCGGCCTTAGACGCGGCAATTAATTTCGGCAAATTGTTTTCTCGCCTCGCTCCATACTCGCTCCATTCACACTCGCGCCACATTTGCGTATTCACTCCGCATGCAGATCGAGGCGCAAATCTATTCCGAAACGTTACACTCGAGCTTCTTTGCTCAATCGAAATCCGCATTAAATTAAGTTTAACAAACGAATGAATCGTTTTCGCGAAAAACTTAATCAGTCGCAAACAGAGCAGTACAATTAGTTTCAAATTAATTAGCTTCTGTTCACTTCAATTTTGCTTTTCCACCGCTTATTCTTATTCTTAATCTATTCCATTTCATTCCTCGCGAGATCAATGCTAAAAAACAGGACCAGGTTTCGCAAAAATCCAATTAAGCATCTTCGCTTTCTTTCTTTTCGACCAGACTTTTTCTCCTCTTATCCAACCTGTTGGTTCGCGCGCTCAACATTGCTGCCAACTCTTCGTCGCCGTCGGTCGACGAGAAATGCTAAACCGTTACGGAAATAGAGCCGGAAGACGGAAACAACATCTCGCAGTCAAACGGTATCTAATCGCTTACAAAGCTGCTATTTTATTGATGGATGGACGCAGTGGACGAGTGTTAGCAGAGCGCGAGAGGCAGAAAAAGTCGAGTCAAAACATCAACTCGTGTCCACTTCTCGCTCACTGATCTGTGCGTTGTTCTGCGTGTGCATGTTGCGAGCGTGTTTGCCGCAGCAAACAAAAAGGTTAAACACTCTTGTTGCAAATGCAGGTATACGATGATAGATCTGTGGTCAAGTCGTGTTTTATCGCGTGACCACGACGGCAGCGAGTAACGAATCGTGTGCAGGTCAAAAGGTTAGCGACAGGCCCGTCGGTAAAGTATCGATCGCGGGGAAAATGAAATGAATGTGTGGAAGAAGAAGAAGAAAGGTGAACAAATTGAAGTTGGAAAAGAGGAGATGGGTTAAGTGAATACTACTTGAATCTTCGCTTTCGTTCTTCTGCTTCATCTTAAGTCTTATTTCCACTCTGTTTATCTCATTTTGTGTCCGAAAACAGCGTATTTTCGCAAAACAAAAAATAAATATATTATATAAAATTTATATAAAAATGATGAGATTATAAGCAAACGTTGTTTCACATATTCTTCGAATGGATAAATGCAAAGGATTTGCTTGAAAAGTATACAAGTTTAACTCGATAGCAGGCAGGTATAGCTTTGAACAGCATTCATATATCAAGATATAAAACTTTCTCTTCTGCTTTTTATTTTATATGCTGTAAAAACGAGACGAAAACGCATTTAATAATAATCGTGTGTGTATCATGTTTACGCTTTCTATCTCTCCTCTTCTCGCTCTCTCTGCTCAAATCGTAAACTCTACGTTTATCTGCCATTCGCTTTCGCGCAAACTTTTTTCGCCGACAGTGCAGTAGAAACGTCATGCAAATGGGCTTTTTAAACTGCGAACAAGAGAAAATTGTTTTTCACTGCACTGTAAATAGATTAATGCAAAATAAGTTGTGTCATGTAGTAACTGACAAGTCGCTGCAGGCTTTTTACGTTATTCTGCTCGCTATGCAATAAGCGTAAAGCTTGCATAGCGAATATACAAAGTTTGATTTTTGAACATCGAAGTACGCCGAGATACGGCTTTGTGAGCGGGCATTGTGAGCGCAGAGCGAGGAGGAAGAGAGATGAGGGATAAATCGGCGAAAATCTTTTTGCTATTATATATGAAAATTTGGCTATGTACCCTCGGAAAAAATTGTAGCGTTGGCCGCTGAGAGCAGAGAGAGAAAGAAAAAATGACCCACTGTTATTTGCGCTCGACTGAAGGTTGGAGATAGCAGTGAGCAGTAGAGTGTAGTAGACACCAGTGCGTTCGTTCGCTTCGAACAACCGCCATCGCGACTTGATTATTAATATTCAGAGAAAATTTTTCATTCAACAGCACTCGCGCTCACACGCTGTACGCTTGCAAATTTTTCCAGACGCATACATTTTCCAATTGACTATTGAAGCGAAGAACCCTCAAAACAATAAAGAAGTGAGAAGAAGCATGACATAAAAAATCTGAAACACTAAAAAGGAATCAGCGCAAAATGAGCGAATTCATACGCCGTTGCGATAGTGGAGAGAGCGCGAGAGAAATTGATAGCCATTAGTTTAGGCAAGCGAAAAGTGAGTGAGAACAACGCTTTTGATCGGCTATCAAAATTTTTGAGCGAAAATGAAGAGGAGCGCAGGAAGAGCAAGATGAAGAAGGAAGATGGAGGAAGAAGCGAGCGAATGGAAAACGGAGCTGAGACGAAAGGCAAAATGAAAGTAGAAATTTATGCAGGATATAAAATAAAATTTCTCGGCCTATGCTTGTTTGCTATGCTCACTATGTGCTTCGCGAATGCAATCAAAGCGAATACCTGAATACATATATACATATATATCTGATATTTACGAAAAAGGTTGGCGCATATTGAATGCTCTCGCGCTCTCTATAACTTATATACATACATTTATTTATATTTCACGATTGATGTGATGTATAATAAAAAATAAAGTGAGACCAATTTTTGCGAATAAAAGTGAAAAGTTTTCGCGTTCAAAAGCGGCGCAAAGAAGAAAGCGATGAAAAAGTGAAGAGAAGGTGGAAATAAACAAAATAGCCTCGAAAATATATACAATAACGCATAATGCGTTGCATGAAGCGCAGCAGAGAGAAAGCATTTCGGAATAAGGCGATTGAACATGCATGAAATCGTTCGGAAAATGCCCGCATATTTATTTTTCTGGTGAAGTAAGTGGGGGAAATACGCGCGCATCAACCATAATTCTGAATTCCAGACTTTCAAATCAGCCGACATTTACATACTGTATTCAATTGTACGCGGAGAATCGAGTGAAAGCTAAAATAGTCAAGCGAGAGCATACAGGCGAGCGGCGAAATTAGGTTTGCAAGCCCTAAATTCAAAATGTGCATCGCTTTTAACGCTCAACTCGTGAACGGCAGCAGTAGCCTCAACAGCGATCGCTCAGCTGCTCATTTTCCGAAGAGAATCTATTTACATCTATAACAACCATTTCTACTTTTCAAGTGAAAAAATATAATTCGAAATTACTGTTGCGCTTTTTGTTATTTATACCTTCCTCGCTCTCTCTTTTCGCTTCTCCTCACTTAGTCGAAAAGACCGAACGCGTGATTCTCGTGCTTTCAAAGTGATTTCAATTTTCTAGCATTGTTCACTCGACTGCGGGGCTTTGGGACGCGCGAAACCGTGCGCGGTGCCTTTCGACGCTTTTTGCTCTTTAAAAAAGATGTATTTTAAGCACGCGACTGTAGCGGCAAAAAGTTTGAGATTCACTACCCATGTTTACATCAATCGACAGCTGCTCGAATAGAAAACGAATCTTTGCGTGATTTGACGATAATTTTTTCCTACCAGCGAAACAATTATTTAAATTCATAAAGGCGTCGAATTTATATGAAAGTTTGCCGAAAGCTCTCAAAGAAAAAGTTGCATTTGAAATTCGCTCGAGAAAAGATGCGAAAATTTGTTTGCAAAATGTGTGCAAAATTTATGCATTGAAATAAGTTCAAAAAGTGCACATCTTTTAGCGAAGAGAAGGCGAAGGCGAAAAAATTCAAAAAAGATTTGAATGGAAAACAGCAAACCACGAAAAGCGCATAACGCTGTCAAATTCAGCAAAGAATGTATTCGAAATGTTTTCACTTTGTAGAGGAAGAGAAAAACGTTGGAACAATTTCGTTTTGACGAAAGGCTTTATGTGGCCAGCGTTTAATAACATGAATATGTAAGCATTTCGCTGGCTGTTTGCTCGGTTGCAGTGTTGAGTGTGCAATGCAAAAAGGCGCGCGTTTCTTATGCAGAGCATGGATCGCTCGGAACAGTGAGTGATGCGGAGGATGGATGCGATGCTGCGAGAGATGAAAACAAGATTGAGACGCTTGTTATTCGGAGGCATTGAAAGGCTGGAGCGCGGCGCTCGTCATTATGTAAGAATTGCAGTGGCTTTGCATTTATATTTGCGTTTTTCTGCGCTCGCATTCAATCGCGATCTGACCGAATGGCTCTTTGCATAACAGCGGTGCTCCGCTAATAAGTGTTGTGCACTCGCAAAGGGCAGACAATCAATAACCAAAAGCCGAAAGAAATATCATCGTCGTTCGCCTGCCTCCATAGAAACCTCTGACAATTCGCCTTTGAATGTCCCCTCAACTCTGCTCTCATTACAGCGCTGAGCGGCGAGCGCTGCTCCTCGCGTCCTCTGTGTACCTTTAAGATGCAGATATCAGCGAACGCATAAATAAATGGAAATAAGGTCGACAGAAGAGCAGATTTATGCTCGCATCAAAGCAAAGATCCCTGTGGACATTCAAATTTAAACGAAACACTCAACTCGCTGTGAATGCGCTGAAAAGTTTTCACAAGCTTAGCGCACACTTCGACTCAATTTGCAGAGAAACTTTTTTATGCATACAACAAGCAAACGAACCTCAAGCAAAAGACAACCAAATTTTGAATTCAACTCTCTCATTTTTCCACTCTTCTCTTCTCTTCTTCTGCACAAAAATCCATCACTGCATCCATCGCTGCTCCAACTCTCCTCTCTCTCAATACATGAATATCGATTTCATTCAAA
>NCKU01000757.1:0-33944 GCA_003675995.1 Dinothrombium tinctorium | reverse complement strand
TGATGCGAAGCAGTTAAATGAAAATGAGATTCATTTTTAAATAAAAGATTGTCGAAGTTTTGGGCATGTTTTAGAAAATATTATTTCAGGAGAATTTCGAACATATACAAAAGATATTGTGGAGTGGAAGAAAAAACAAAACTCACCTTAAAGTTTATTTTATTACAAGTGACCCAACTTTAACTGAGGTAATGATAATCATATGAGAACAATGAGTAAATAGCATTCATTTCAGATTAAGATTTTCTCATTGAATAGTGTTTTCAAATGCTGTTGTCGCTTTATTTAAGGGTTAGTAGCAATTGTTATCATTTTGCAGTCTATTTTTCTTATTCTCTTTCAAGCTTTATTTAGTCTTTATTAACAAAGCAACGTTGGTAAAAAAGAGTTTTGAAAATTCAGACAGTGAAAATGCTGGAACAATAAAATCGATAAAAAATTCAAGATTCAGGGTCAAAGATTTAGCTTAAAAGATTATATATAAAAGTGTTTTAATTGAAAAGATTATTTTTGAAGTCATAAATGAATGATAAATTATTTGTCTTTTGAAAAATTTTTCCTTTGGAAAAATTTAACTTATTTTGAATTTTCGTTTTTATCCTTGCAAGTTTTCATTTTCATTGTTCCACTTTGATTCAAAACTGTTATTTAGCTCCTTATATGCCTAACTCGTTTGTAAAGTTTCGTAAGCATATTTAGAAGCAGAGTTACTAAATCGTTCTGCAAATCTGTATGTTGCTCACAAACTTAATGTTAAATTTTTGAAAACAATAAGCTCTAAAGTTCGAACGCGGCGCTTATCTGACCAAATTAAAAATACTTATCATTTGAATTCAAAAGGGCTTATCTAACAGTTTATTGTTTATCCCGACACGAACTTTTGAAAAACAAATTCATTCGATTAATTTTATTCATATGAAAACGACAGAATCAATTACCTCAATTTCATACTGGCCAAGTGCTTTCCAAAAAATCGTCTTTTGCGTATTTTTTCTAAAAACATCCTTTGTCATATCAAGTCCATTTATATTTTTTAAATAAATAATGGTTTATCAAGTGCTGTAGTTTTCGAAAATTTTCTTCGATTTCACCGAAAACACATGGTTCATGTCAATAAAGATAAATTGTTTTAGATTCTACGTACTTTTAAAGATATTTTTGAACACAGAAATAGTAGTTAATAAAGACGATTTGAAACGTGTTCTTCACGAGAAGGAATTTGTAATTAATTTTAAGGTACTGCGCAAACAATGGCCATAAAACTGTTGCTGAGTAAAAATTTTTTAGCTTGAAATAGATATGCATTGACAATAAATGATCCAATTTGATTTGAAAAATTATCTCGAAACAGTCGTTACGTTCAGTTCTTGGAAAAATATCTCTCATTTAATTTGTTTTTTCTGTTTAATCAAACGTTAATAAGTTTTCGCGTGTATAAAAATAAAGCACAAAATTCTCTGCTTTTAGTTGTCGCCAAATTTTCATATGTGAAAATGAAATATTTTTTCGTATCTTCTGTTTTACTTTTAATCGCCTTTGATAAGGAAGGAAGTGCTGCTTCGTTTAACGACCAGTGCGTTCAAGCTCATAATGCTTATCGAATGCAAGAAGGAAAACCTACATTGACGACAGATTTTAGAGTAAGTGGTTAACATGGATCAATTGAATGTAATAAAATTACTTTATAGTTGGTAAATCACGCTCAGAGACGAGCAAATCAACTCTCTGCAAGTTGCTCTTTCGATCACAACGGAAATTTAGGATCTGGGTATGGTGAAAATCTCGCTTTTGGATATTATAACTGCGCTCAATCTGTAAAGATGTGGTATGACGAGAAAAGGTTCTACAGAGCGCCAGTATTCTCTGCGCAAACAGGACACTACACTCAAGTGGTTTGGCGTGGAACCACAAAAGTTGGTTGCGCAACGGCTCCTCACTGTAGATATCGTACTATTACGGTATGCAGTTACGATCCTCCTGGCAATATGCAAGGACAATTTCAAAATAATGTCTGAAATTTTTGGGAAAACGAAACTCTAGTCCTAACTTTTAAATGATTTCAAAATGCCAATATAAAATGGGGACTGAGTTTTCTTCTTTTTTTTTAAGTAAATAAAAAAATGACTGAAGGAGGTTAGCTTTTAAAAATCTTACAAAAGTGACCGCTTTCATTCCTAAATTCTTGTTTCTTTCAATTAAAAAACCTCTCAAAAGGTTATATTTCAATTTGGAATAAAAAATAATTCTGAAAAGGAATTTTTTTAATTTACATTCGTTTTATCGATCGAACACTTATTTCACTCAGTTTCAGTATGAGTTATAATAATTGTTTTCTTATTATCATTCATTCAAGTTCTCTTTATCTCATTGAACAACTTAATTATTCAATTATCGTTCATTTAAAGCATTTTTAAATTCACTTCATCGAAGGAAACAAATACATATGAAAAACTTTTGGAATATGTTTTAATTCGAACTAGCAAATACAAATAAAGAACTGCTTGAAAATTAGTTTGACTTCTCAAATGAATAAACAAAGCGTAAAAATTGTATTGAAATTTTTAAGAGTAAATTGATAGTTCACGCGAAGAAAAGTGAGAACAACACACTTTTCTGAAAAAATAAAAAATTTAGTTCACATAAAAATTTAATTTGCTTTTGCGATTTGCTTCCTTATCGACTTGGTCAAAATAAAAGGGCCAAGTTGTCATTTAACATTTACTCGCACTTATTTTATGAATAATTTTTGTTTTAAATTTGTTGTTATTTCAGAAAAAAAACTTTCGAATTTTAAAAAACAAAATTTTAAAAAGTTTTGAAAAAGTGATCAAAGTTCTAAAAACTTTATGAAACTTTTTTCAAAGAGCGAAACAAGAATGAAATCAAACGTAAACTTAATTTTTAACAAAAAAAAAACGAAATTCAGAAATGAAAAACGAAGCGATAATTTATTTTTAAACGGTGCGATCATTGAACAGAATCCAAAACGCGAGCGGTGCGTACACTGTTAGCGATTGAACGCAACGAATGTCAAGGATACAACAAATTCAATTCGCTGCTGTCGGTGTTGTTGCGAATTGGCGAAAAGATGGCAATCGCTTTCCAGCTGTTTCTCGTGAATGTATCGTTTTGTTTCGATTTTGATTAAACCAATTACGAATTCATTTTTTAATTAATCGATTGAATACAAAAGTGAAGCCGTACGATTAAGCAACGAAATGGCCACCAATCGCTATGATTTGGTATTCAACGTTTTGCTCACATTGTTTCTGCTTTATAGTCACTGGTATTTACTGAAATCGAGCTATAATTTAATTGCTAGATTTTCATTCATTAAATTGTGGTCAGTTAAAAATGAATACTTTCTCGCTTTGTTCACTTGGTTTTCGAACGCTTTATTCGTATTCTCATTTCATTATTATTACTTTTTTGGTAAAACACGTCATTGGAACAGTGACGATTACATCAATCATTTACCGACGATACCGAAAACATCGGTTGTGCCCAGCTTCGAACGGTCGAATCGAATGACGGCTTTTTTCATTTTATTACTTGTATTTTCGAGTCAATATTTAATCGCAATCAATTTGCTTTTCGCTCGGCAACGCTACGGCCTTTTCGGCTATCTGTTTAACACACTGTGGTCATTAGCGATGTCCGTATTTTTACTCGAATACAATATAGAGTGTTTAGCATTTCGCTCACTGTTCGTCTCATTGAACAAACACATCAAACGATTGAAAGCTGAAAAAGTGATACCGACTGTCAATGATTTAATTGTGATCAAAACATTGTACGATCATTTTATTGAGGGAACGATTAAATTGGACAAAAAATACTCTTATATCATATTCGGTTATATCGTTAATTTAACGATGGCGATAGCAATCAGCTCTGAATATGCGATCGAATGGATTCGTAAAAGAAACGCACCTTATTCGTGGACACTGGCGATTATTGTGCTCGCAATGACTGTTTACATGTTCGTGTTCGTGATTAAATGTGCCTCTGATGTAAGCAACGAAAATCGTAAAACAGCAGAACTATTTAAGGATTATTTAAATTCAATCGTGGCTAAAGATAAAATTGGCGACGATTTTCACGAAAAGGTAAGTCAACTTTTAACAATTAAGTTTTTGCTTTGAATACTTTTACGCTAATTATGAAAATTCTCGTTCAAAATTTGCGAAATTGACTTTAATCGATTTTGAATCTCGAAATTTTTTCCTTTTTGTTCACCTTTAATTTACATTCCAATATGAACAGTGAACAGCGACCTTAGAAAGTCATACACAGCTGCAGGCAATCACATGCGACTTGTAGAAAGACGAGCGACGTGCAAAATAATTCTAATACATATTTCTCTTCACGTTTGTAGCCATCGAGCATTGCGCAGTGTAGAACTAAGTTTAAGCGAACTGTTTCATTTTAAAAAATTAGGACTTTTGAAGGAAAAAATGAGAAAAAGTGTGTTAAAAAGAAATCGAAAGTGAAAGAAAAAGAAAACTGGAATCACAGTGAATAAGCAATTAAGTAATTTCTACGCTCAATTCATTTAATTTGTGCCTGTTTCGCTTTTATGTAATACTTGAACGCGTGAAATGTAATGCTGTTATTTTTATCGGCTTTCGTCAAAGAAAGAGAAAAAAATACGCCTTTCAAGAAAATGAAAGTAAAAGTTGCGAAACAAGCTGCGTACGACCCTTGCGAATGAGCGAACGCCGCGAGATAGCGTTGTCGATCACGCGTTCAGTGCACACAAGTCGATTAAAACTGTTTTTTAAACACAAGGCGAAAGAAGCGATTCAATAATAATCTGCTTCACGGAAACGTATAATTGCTGCAATCGTTTAACCGACACTAGCAACACGTCGCCCGTAATCTCTGAACACCATTTTTGGCGTTTTCAATTTTGTTTTAGATACCGGCAACGTTTCTCTTTTGTTATATTTTTGTTTTATTTTATTAACCGAATAACAATTTCTTCCTCTACGCTGTATGTGTCTCAATAATAATGAAAAAAGTGTTTTAGATAAATTAGGTTAGGTCGCTTATCAGTTCGGTTTTTTCTCTCTCTCGTTCCGCAGTAACGTGCACTGCGCGTATTCGATAATTATTTGCACTTGTGTGCGTTTTCATCTTATTTTTTCTGTCTAATTCATCGCTCAACAATATTGAGCATTTTTGAAATTTCGTTTAAAGTTTACTCGTAATCATCTCTAATCATTGTTTTTTTTCGCTTGTTTAAGTTTTTATGCGTTGTATTTCTTTGTTTGATATTGAAAAGTCATTCAATTTTTTATCGTGTACGAATTTTCCTCGTTTCCCTCTCACTATTGTCACAAAAGCGAAGATAACAAAAATCGCGGATAATTTTTATTTTAATCGATCAATAAACGAATCGTGTGAGTTTAATACATCTTTTATTCGTGTTTTTAAACAACTCTTTTTAGTGAAAAGTCAACAACTCTTATGTCTGCAATACAGTTGTTGCAAAACAGTAGCCACTAGCAAGTTTCAAAGTGCTTCAATTTTGTGAACTATACACGAATAGTTTGCTCTTGTCGTTTGTCAGTATTAAGAAATCGACTCGCTTTCTTATCGATTCAATTTCTTGATTATTGTTTTTAAAAGTTGAATACAAGTGAAAGCGATGTCGGTTACCTCAGGAACGCGCGCTGCTCAACGATACGATTTTATACCCGATTGGCCCTCGGGTCCGTTGGATGAGTATCGAAAACGGGCCACTTTCAATTGGAAACAAATGCGCGTGTTGCTCGAAGGCGAAGATATTGTTCGTTTTAAATTAAAAATGTGGTCAACGCTAGAAAAAGATCCTCTATTTGCCCGCAATCCATGGGATGAGTACGATAGAGATGATTTTAGAAAGTTAACTTTTCAACGAATGAAGCGACTGATTGAATATAATTTTGTCGATGAAGAAGCATTTATTAAAAATCCGAATTTAGCGCCAGCAATGGGCCAAATTACGGGTCAATTTGACTGGTCGCTTTGTGTTAAAAAGTTTCTAAGTTACGAGTATTTTATCGGTAACGCAAGAAGTGGAGGCTCTTCGAAGCAGAATAAATTCATGGAAGATATCAAAGAGTTCAAAGCATTGGGATGTATTTGTATTACAGAGTTATCGCATGGATCTAATTCGAAAGGTTTTAGAACCACAGCTACATTTGATCCTCAAACGCAAGAATTTGTGCTGAATACCCCAGATTTAGGAGCTACCAAAGTATGGTCTGGCAATTTAGGTCAAAATGCAACTCACGCTGTTGTTTTCGCTCAACTTTACACACCCGAAGGCAAGTGTCACGGGCTTCATTCGTTTCTCGTGCCTGTCAGAGATCCTAAAACGTTGCTCACTTTTCCTGGTGTCACAGTCGGAGATATGGGACCTAAAATCGGTTTGAATGGTATTGACAATGGATTTTTACAATTTAACAATTACAGAGTGAAAAAAGATGCATTAATGAATCGACATGCAGACGTAACCCCTGATGGAAAGTATACAACTACTGTAAAGAACCGAGATAAAAATAATGGTGTTACGCTCGGCATACTCTCTCTCGCGAGAGTTTCCATTGTAATGAACTGCTACACGAACCTTCAAACAGCAATCACAATTGCTGTAAGATATTCAGCCGTACGTAGACAATTCGGCCCTCCGAATGAATCCGAATGGCCTGTTCTTGAATACCAGACACAACAATGGCGTCTGATACCATACATTGCTGCCGGTTATGTGCTCTTTACATTATCGTCATCATTTTTTAAAGATTACATCAACTTCTTTATATCAGTTGCGTACGGAGGCATGGCTCCGGAGCAATCTGGAATGGGTGCAGAAATTCATTGTATATCCTGCTGCGGAAAAGCTGTTGCAGGATGGATTGCAAGAGATGCAATTCAAGAGGCTCGTGAATGCTGCGGCGGTCATGGCTATTTGAAAGCGTCTCGTTTTGGTGAACTACGCGATGATCATGATGCAAACAACACTTATGAAGGCGATAATCATGTTTTGCTTCAGCAAACAGCAAACTTTTTGATTAAGATTTATCACGCGAAACTAGAGGAAGGTACTCCGATCACTTCCCCTTTTGGCTCCGTTGACTACATTGACAACATCGACAATATACTGAGAATGAAGATGAAGAATGACATATATCATTTACCAAATATCATCGAAGCTTATCGTTTTTTGGTTTGCTGGTTGCTGAAACGAAGCTCGGAAAAGTTAAAAGAGCAATTAGCAGAAGCACACGGGAATTTATTCGTTGCTCGATCAAGATCACAAGTTTACTATTTGAGATCATTGTCAGTCGCATTCTTCGAATGCGATGTGGTCGAACGATTCTATCGCTATTTGACCACAGAAGTGATCGATGCAAATGAATGCGAAAAAGTGCTACATAAAATAGGTCTACTTTTTGCCTTGTGGTCACTTGAAAAGCATTTGGCCACTTTGTACGATGCGCACTACTTTGATGGAGTTAATTTTAACGTCGCTACTGCAATACGGGAAGCGATAATTAATTTATGTGCTCAATTGAAAGACGATGCGGTCACATTAGTCGACGTATTCGCGCCCCCAGATTTTATATTGAATTCCTCGCTTGGCTTTGCAGATGGCAAAATATACGAGCACATTTATGACGCTTTCAGTCATAATAAAGGCGCTTTTGAGAGGCCAAAATGGTACACTGAATTCACCGAATCGAAGCCGCAGATAATGCATTCAAAGCTTTGAGTATTTTGCTCATTTCACTTTCTCTTTGCTGAAGAATAATCAAACAAATGTTTTTACTAGTTTTTTAAATGAAATGACTTGTTAAGAAATTTTTTATCCAAAATATTTTTAAACACTTTCTACACTCGGTTTATCAAAATAATTGTATGTTTATCTTTCAAAATTTTTTAAAACTCACTTAATTCAATGCTATTTTAGCAGAAATTATGAAATGCTATCGCTTTTCAATGTCTGTTCTTAAATTGCATATCGTAAAAGTTATTGTCTTGTGAAGTTTTGTTTTTAACTTGCTTTCAAAAAAATAATTATTGTTGTTCCCTTTTCGAAAATTGAAGTGCTTAAATTTTTTCAGAGCATAATTTCAATCTCATGAAGTTACAATAAGGAAACCGATGAGCTGTCTAGGAAAATTCTCTCGAAAATATCAATTCAAAAATTGGATGTAAATGCGTTTTAAAATTTTAAAATTTCCCTTTCGCTTAATGTGAGAAGTCCCAATCGCAAGGTTAAATCGTGAAAAAAAGTCCGACGAGGAAATATCTGCAAATAAAGCAAAGCTTTTTCGCAAAAATTAGCAGCGTTTTACTTTAACTTTTTTTCTTAATTCTTATTTCGTAACTCTATTTTCTAAAAGTTAATTGCTTTTCTGTTTTGACGATCTTTGTTCACGTATTTTAAAACGCATTTTTCTTGTTTTCGTTTCACTTATTTTCGAGTTTCAAATACTGAAAACAACTCAAATTTATTCTTAAGCAGAAATTTTTACATCGTTAGCATTAATTTAAAATCGACACAAACATTTGATTACACGCATCGCATGACTATAAGTTAATCTAATTTTCAAACGATTCGTTTACATTCGATGTTTTTAGTTCTCTCTCACTGTTCTTAATAGACATTAAATTGTTTGTAGTTTCTGTCATTTCATATCGTTTGTTACCCTCTATTTAATCGTTAATTACACTTGCCATTAAATTGTTCTTTTTCCTTTTCTTCACAGTATCGCGAATTGAAAGATTGTGGATTCTTGAAGCAAAAAGCGAATCTAACGCTGCTCGGATTTTATCGAATACGTGATTCATTGATTTTCAGCTTACTATTTAACATACCGAGTTTATTCACACTGTTCACTTGCTTCAAACCAAGGGCTAAACCGTGAGATTTGAATACTGGGCATCTTCGAAGAAATCGCAGCACAAACACTCTCAAACTGTGGTACTTCTCTTCATAGACACGTGGTTTATACTAAATTAGATTAAATGTTACTGACAGCTTTAAATTGAAATGTGATCAAATCGCTGCAGAACTATTTGCTTCTTTTTTAAAAAGCATGCAAATTTTCAAAGCTTTCGTTTTTGGTTAATGGCGATGGTTATGACAACATTTTGGTTGCTAACAACAAAGTTCTAAATACGTGTTAAAATAGTGACTTTTATGTAATCGAAAGTATTTTATTTTAAAGAAAATATTTAAAAAATTACAATTCTTTGTGACTCGTAAATATGAACGCAAATGTCGGAATTATTAAACAATCGGAAAACATAAGAAGCGAACCATTGTGGCAGGACCGTGATATTAGATTCGATGCATCGCTTAAAGATTTACAACTTAGAAAAGGCGAACGCATAGTCAAAGTGTTTGATAGTATTGAAGATACGAAAGGCAATAGTGGCGACGAGGGCAAACTAACGATCACTTCGATACGCTTGATTTGGCAGTCGAAAACGAAGCCTCGCATCAATTTGACCATCGGATTCAATTGTATCACAAGCGTCACGAGTCGGACATTGCACAATAAACTGCGGGGAAAGTACGATGCTCTTTATTTAATGACAAAAGTCGGTGGAACTCGTTATGAATTCATATTCACCCGATTCGAGCGAGAAGGCATGACAGTGATCGAAAGCGATGGCTTAACGACCGCTCTGCAAATTACACATTTGTTGAGTCGGGTTTGTAGAGCGTATTCGTGTACGAAACCTTTTAGAGATTTAAAATTAAGATCAACCTTGGTCACTTTACAAGGAAAGCAACTGAAAATTTTGCCTTCTGAACAGATTTATAATAAAATCAATGGTGTTTGGAATCTTTCATCAGATCAAGGTAACCTCGGTACAATGCATATTACAAACATACGTATCGTATGGCACGCAAACATGAACGAGTTGTTCAATTTAAGTTTACCGTATATTCAAATCAACTGTATTCGCATTCGCGAAAGTAAATTCGGTATCGCATTAGTGATTGAATCAAGCGAAGCAACCGGTGGATATGTGCTTGGTTTTCGTTTAGATCCAATTGAAAGATTGCACTCTGTTTACAATGAGCTTATAAATTTGTATAGCGTTCATGCAAATAATCCGAACTTGGGTGTGGAAGCGTTTCTAAGTGTGGATGGAGAAGCTCGAAAATTTGATGATATTGAATATGACAAACAACCATCAGCAGTGACCTCAATTGATCAGAATGAATTTTTAGACGAAGTTAAAGAATCGAATCCAGACGTTATCGCCAGTTATCTAGCTGAAAACTCTACATCGATCGAAAATGATAATCAACCGATTTATTGTTCACAATTAGGTTTAGCAATAGAAAAGATAAAAGATGGATTCACATTAGAATCATTGTGGAATGTTGTACCGACAAACTGACTTTGTTGCTTCATGATTCTGTCATAATCAATGTTCAAAATCAATGTTGCTTCAATCTTTACATACAATTTCAGGTCGGTAGCTTTGATTTGAATACATTTTACTTGTTATTCATTTCAAGGATGAGCTTCGAATGAAAACAAGCGATTATTTTGATTAAAATACAAAGCTTTCGTTGTCATTCAAAGCTAACTTGAAAATATGATTGCAACTTATAATCTTTAAGAAATTTAAATTGATAAATGATTGAACTTCTGTCACAAATGAATTGTCATGATGTAGATGAATGCAATAAATTTTAAATATCACAAAAATGTGATTAATTTTAGCTTGAAGCAATTTATGAAAAAGTTAGTCTAAATGCATTTATTATCGGCATATTTAATAATAAATTTTAAGACTTATTTCTCAAAATTTATTTTTAAACGTCCTCATAATTTCTTAGCAAATATCTTTGTTGAAAGTTTCAGAAAATTTAAAAATAAATTAGCCCTGAGATGAATTCGTTTGCATTATTATGCAAGTTTAATTAAGAAATAGAGATAATCATATGTGATTGAAATTAGATGATGAATAGAGCAAAGCTCATCAAAAAAGTTTTAATCTGTTTCAAAGTTGTTCTCCCCTTTCGTCAATTTTTTGGTAAAAGAAAGTGAATGCAGTTTCAAATGTTAATCAATTTTTGAAAAAATCGCAAATATAATTTTAAGTTTCTATAACGCATTTTGTAATTGTAAAAATACGCTTTTCAAAATATGCAATTTTACGGAATTTTATTCTATCGATCTTTTAAAATAAAATAAAATAAAAGCCTTATTATATTTTTCGACGTTTTATAAACTTTGAAACTACATTTAAAAATGCTTATTTCAATAGTGAACATATGGATAAGAGCATAACTTTTTGAAAATAATACATCATCTTTGTACCAATAAAGGCGAAACAAGAACGATTCATTTAGATATAGACTTTTATAATCGGTACTCAAGCCGTTTGCTTCAATTTTAATCGCTCGCATTGCGAATATGAGGCCCAAATATCGGATTGAGTTAACCTGGTTTATGATTTGAAAGTACAATCTGTTCGCTTAAAAAGAAACGATTCACTATGCTTTTACATCATTTTTTGTTTATTTTTAAGTCAGAATGTGTACTTTGCATTTGTATCAAAGCTTGTTTCACTGTTGTATATTGTGAGTAATGAATAGGGCCATGGATTTTGGTGCGGCACAAAATTTTTATTTGTTTAAAAATGTATCGATATAACTTATATGACGTGATAAATGTTATAGCTTTAAAACTTTGTCATCAAAAATCACCAAATTTTACAAGGTACCACCAAATCACCAAAATTACAAAAATCGCACCAAACCATGCTAAATTCATAAGAATACACATCAAAATTATATGAAACTTATGAGCTGCATTTTTAATTATGAATTTGAAAGTTGAATTTAAAGTTTAAGATATAAATTTAAATAGAAAATTTAAAACAATGAAATTAAAGATAAGGCCAGTGGCTCATTGGTATCGAGCGTGGAGCAATCGTACTTCAATGGCTCGGGTTCAAAGCTAGGCTGAAGCGTGAAATTTTGCAAGTGATTTTAAATTTTTGACTTTCAAAAGTGCAAAAATTTTTCTTTTATTTGAATAATCCTGAATTCGAATCCTCGCCATTCGAGCTCGGTTTATTATGCAGCGATTGCGATCCATGCGCGACATAACTCGACCACTGTGCTTATCTTTCTTTTGAAGTTTCAATTTTCTATTTAAATTTAATATCTTATATTTTTAAACAATTTTTCTTTTATTGTTTCACTAATGCAAAATTCAATATCACAACGTTGTTTTATTTATATTGAATCATGCAGATGCAAAGCTTTGACAAAATCTGAGTCGAAGAACTTTTTCTTTTGAGCGAGAAACGCTCTTCGTTTATTTTATTTTATTTTTTGTAGGAGCAACGAATTATGATTTATTTAATTAAAAATGATTAAATTATGTATTGTTTTTTATGAAAAGTTACATCGGAAACATTCATATTTGAGATTTCGTAAATTTTACTAGTTTAGTGAAAGTCAAATTGAAAGCAATTGAATACAATTAAATGTAAACTATAATATTGCAATATTGCTAGTCATAATTTCTACAATAATTATATTTTCTACTAAATCTTTTTATTAATTTAAGATAAGAAATTACACGATTGCATAATTTTTTATAAATTTTCTGTGAACGTACCAATATTCTATTTTTAATATCAAACTTTTGATGTTCTCTATAAAAATTTTAAATAATTGAGGCTATCAAAGTAAAATTAATCAATTAATTGAAACAAAAATTTATTTCTTGTATTCCTACGAAGTCTGATCTCGATGAAATTCGAAAACAAGATAATTTAGAAATAAAATTAATTTTAACTACTCCTTTTGGTGTCTATAAACATAGTAAACACATTTTCTATTCTTGAATTTACACAAATTTATTCTTTATGAGAAGAGATTATTTCCCTTTTGATACAATGTTAAAGTTTGCGGCGAAAGGCGCTCTATGTGCATTGAGCAATGTGCTTTTCTCCACAATAATTGCTATCTCTTTGGCGATAGCCGAGTTGCTCATGCTTTGCTGCAGTTACAAACAGTGAAGTAAGAATATTTACGAGTGTACCTCTCCGAACTGTGACTGTTATTGATATGAAAAGTGTTGTGGCTAAAGTGCATGCGACAAAATTTTGCACCAATTTTCACATTTGTTCAGCACCAATCACGCACAAAATTTTGGCTGCTTTTCAGCACCAAAACTCACGTTCCTAGTGATGAATGAAGATCATTCAACAACTTGCTAACTCAGTTTTATGTATTCAAACCAAGTAAATTACTTGTTCGCGTTGTAATTGTTTGATCAAAAACATTGCATTATGTGCGTCGCTTGGATTTGCTTTGAATGCATGGAATGATTTGGCGTGGACGAAACGCAAGCTTGATTTGGCTTAAACCTTGGACCATAGTAAGTAATACGACTTGCTGCAATCGCGATTCTGCATTTCAGTAAGCATTCAGAAATTTGAACCGAATAAAAATAAACTTGAGAAAGATAAGATGTTTACACAAATCATTTTTATGAACGCAATTTTCGAACACCGCTGTCTGCATGTCGAGAGCTTGGCAAAATGCTTCACTTAAAAGTTACTAACCCCCATTCTGCATTCGTTAATGAAAGAGCAGCGCAAATCACATAATGGCGTCATTTTAACAATGTTAACAATCTATCACTGAAAGCATTTTTCAAATTCATAAGTTTGTGTGTAAACAAACGCAAAACGAGCGTTAGTATCTTTTAAGTGAAATAATTCATGTATGAAGACGTGATAGCGGTCTTCAAAACGTAACTTTTGCTTATTGAGCAAAAAATTGCGTTCTTGAAAATTATTTGCGTTAAAATGTAAAATTAAGGCAACACGTAAAGTGTTTTTGCAAAATAAGTTTATTTAAAAATCACACTTCATCGCGCAGCAATGAATTTTTCAGTTTTAAGAGAAAATTTACATATTTCAGTGATTCTTGAGAGTAAAATTCAGCAATCATTTGCTTATAACTTTCGTGATTAAATGAAAAATCAAATATTTGAAATTAAAAAAAAAAGATGAGATCAACTTGTTTTCGAACGAAGATTAGTATTAATCATTACACTTAAGCCTTTTACTAAACAAAAGCGTATATAGATAGAATTGTATCTAACCAAAACAAATGTCTTAATTTTAACGCTTCGATTAGCTTGTTATAAAGTATCAAGGTGTTAAATCGAATTTGCATTTACAAGTTTTGATTAACTGCTTCTTTCGCAAATGAAATCAAGGTAATCGTTTCACCAGAATGAAAGCTTTTATTTGCTTTGAGTTTTAATATAACGATGGACAAAAAAGTTTCATTTTGCTGTAAAATACGTTTTTTTGTACTGCTACTGTCAAAATATGTTGCCCCTTATCATGATTCAAATATATATGCGAATAAGATTTATAGTCGATAAGAAGCAACATATTTGCCGTTTGCTTTATATGAAATTTTTTCTGCGCACAATGTTACAATTTTTTGAGTGAAAAATTCGCTTTTAACGCCTTGATTTTAAGAACAAAATTTTCTGTTACGATGATTACAAACAAGGTTCCAAACGGCGTTGCAACGTTCAAAGGAATCGAGTTCTTGAAAATGCAGCAATCGATTTAACCAAATTAAATTCTGAAATGGAAAAAATCGAGAGAAAATTTAGAGAGAAATTAATGATCGATTCGATTCGACCACAGTTTTATTTTTTAATTTTTTTTGTACAAATAATTTGCTTACGAAAAAAGGAAACATACAATTTGTTGATTTCGATTCGAATTTTTAAGGATTTTGTTAATTAATCTAATAATCATAATAAACGCTGAATGCGAACTTTATAATTACTTTGTAAGCGATTTGTAAATTGATTTTTTTTTTGCTTTTTTTATTTTATATATTTAAAATTAATTTGCTAACAAAAATCAACCGAAACGGAAAATATTGTAAACTAAACAACATCAAAAAACTGTATGTGTGTGTGTGTGTTTAGAAAAAACATTTTCGTTTGGCTTTTGTTCTCAAGAAAATCGAAGAAAGAAGTTATTACAAAAAAGATCGTTTTTCTTAAGCAATTGGTTCTCATTTATTTACACCTATGTTAAAGAGTTGTTTACTTCACTCAGCATTTTCAGCGAATTCAATGTTCAGTTTTTTTTCGTTTTCTTGACTTGGAAAAAACAAACGCGAAACCAAACAAAATAGGTGCGAACTCGGCGGTGGTGAAAAGTGTTCGCTAAGAAACCACAATTAGTTAGAAATTGTTTTCTTATTGTTGCTTTCGTTTGCTTTAATGATATACATTTGTTTGATGGCACTTAACTAATGAAAAGTTTATTTTTTGGTTCTTCTTTAAGATTTTATTTTCATAAACCTGAGACAGAGGACACATCACTTGACACACGCTTTTGTTGGATGCTGGTTGTTGTGTGGTCCAATGATGCGAAAAGGGCGACTAAAAAGCTATTCTTTTGCGGTCCTTTTTGTTATTTACAGAGAAAAGAACACAAATTAAATTTTAAAAGCACACACAACATACTAACACACAATTAAGAAATGCGCGAAACTTAAGCGATTCCTGTGTCGTCGATGTAATTCACACGATGGATGATTGTTACAAATATTAAATTGTGTTAAAAATTTATTCTTTTTTTTCTTAAATTCTTAAATGTTAATTTTTAAACTACTATTGCAGCAAAAAAGTTGAGATTAAGTTTTTCTTCACTTCATTTTGCTTGACTACTGTATCACAAAGAACATGTTTGATGCGAAATGTGATTAAACTCCTACAATCTACTAAATTTTTCTGCAGAGGTGATAGTTTATGGAGTGGAGGGTTGATGAACACTGAAAACAGATGTTTTCTAAAGACCAGATTCGGGTCACATTTTTTGTCAATTCTCGTCACATTCCTCGAAGCACCCAAGTTTTCTTACATACATAAAAAAGAACTGTTCTCTTTCATTTCAAAAGTTGCGTTTGGTCATTTTTTAAAGTCGCGTATTTACAAAAAACTGTATACTGTTCATTTTCATTAAATTGTTTCACAAAAAACAATAATTTAAACGATCGTAATGAGTGAGTGATTTACATGAATTAATGTGGTAATGAAATTGCAAATGAAAGCGTGTGTCGAAAAGAAAGTTAAATAAAGAGGTAAAAGAAAGCTGAATTTGTGTTTTAACTAGTTTAAAAAAAAGACAAACACTGCAAAAAAGGGTTTCTTCGAAAGACAAAGACGGAAGGATTAGTTTCGGTGTGTTCGAAAAAGCGAATCTCTTTGATTAAATGAAATCAATGTGAGAGGCACACCATAATTATATCGTCTCTTTGCATCTATACATGTCAGAAGGGCACGTCTTATCCATTTTTTTTTATAATTTGAGTCCGCACAAAACAATGTGTTGATGGCTTCAAAAATGGATTCTTTTAAAAATACAAGCTCACGAACAACTATAATACACAACTGTCCATCGCTTTTCTTTCTTCGATCCTCTTGACTCGAATCAGCAATGTGATCGACGTTTGAAGTATAAACGAATCTGTATAATAAACCTAAACATTTCTTGATAATTACACTTTTGTTTGAAGGTTATCGTCTAACGTAAGTGGAACCTGAGCGCGGTCCACCACCGCCCCCTCCTCCTCCACCGTTGCGTCTTCCACTGTCACTACCTCCAAAAGACTGATTTCCTCTTTCACCGCGGTCTCTTCTTTGACCACTTCCGCTTCCGGACTGTATTCTGTTACCAGAATTTGCTAAGCTGTTATTAACCACACGACCTAAATTTGAACCGACATGGCCACCTCCACCACCCGAACCACTTCGCGAGGTTTCTCTACCTGGGCGTTCGCTTCTTGTTTGAGACCGCTTTTCTTCCACATTAAAGCGGTGATCATTAAAATAAATTGGCTAAAACAAAGTGTTGAAACATTTAGAAAATAGGCAAAAAAAAGTTTGCTTACTTTTTTACTAAGAATGTCCTTCACAATAGATGGATCATCAAATGTAACAAACCCATAGTTAGGTGTTCTTCCGGATTTTTGATTCTGTCGATTGATTCTGACGTCAATTATGGTACCGAATTTTCCAAAGAAGGTTTTCAATTGCTCTTCAGTTATATCCTGCTGAAGGTTGCCCACAAACACCTGCTGGTCGTCAGAAAATTGCTGTCGTCGAGGTTCTCTCACGAATTCGTTCGTTTCGCCAGCGTTGGAGTCACTGTCGCAAAAACCAGGAGTCACTTCTCGAGAATCATTGCGCTGCTTCAATCCTTGATGTCCACGAGCTCGTCCAACCTTTTGTTCGCGGGGATGAGTACTAACAGGAGGTTTTTGGTTACCTCCACTTACAGTACTAACCGTTGAAGGCGCAACAGAAGCGGTTGTAGTCGGAGTAGTTGAATTTTCGACAATTGCGGCCTTTGTAAACGGTGCATTCAAGATACCAGTATCCGAAGATTTTGCAACGAAATTCGTGGGAGCATTTGAGAATGGGGGTGTATTGTAAAAGACTGGGTTCTTGTTCACCATCGAAGCATACGACATAGGCTCATTTTGGTTCTGGGTAAAATTCTGAGCAGGCGGACTCGAATTACCGTCTGAAATAGCATTAACTTCATTCGTGCCTTCTTCGCGTCGAACGCTGTTGCTTTCCCATTCATTATTTACGGCGAAAGTAGTATGTTCAGGTTTTGTGTTTACCTCAACATCACTTTCTGCCGTCTTCTCGACATCACTTATCTCGTTGTGAGATAAATTACCATTTACGTTAACCGTTTCATAAACGTTTTCTTTCATCGACAGCGGAGGCACAATCGTTTCAGCTTTCTCATTAACCGGTGTCTTCACCTCGTTTTCGGCCTTTTCGATTTCTTCGTTTTTCTCAATTTCATTGTATTCCTCATCGTCAACGAACACCTCGTCTTGATAACGGAAAATATCATTACGAACATAGTAATTGCTTGGAGATCTCGGCGCCAAAACAAACGTTTGGAAGAAACGTCTCATTGGTTCACCATTGTTCGAGAGTTCTCCGATTACCTTTTGAATTTTAACATTTATTAACGACAATTAATGAGCCCGATATTAAATTACCTGGATGACCACACCTTTGCCGACCGTTTCCATACTGTCAACTTGACGAATTTTCGTGTGACAGTCTTTGAAATTAAGCGACATTATCTTGTTGTTAATTTCAGCCTGTCCATAAACTGTAGATTCACCCTGTTTGTTGGAACCCCCGTGAATCAACGAAGAATCATCACTGTAGAACCTAAGGCAGATGGAGTATGTCGTCAAGAAGCATGTTTTCAATGTCGCTAGATTAGCACGATTTGTACAAGATTAAAAGTTTATTTTTCATTGTTCTCGTTTTATGGTTATTTAAGCTTCGTTCGGTAACTCTATCGTATCGCAAAATCAAGGACATAAAGTGCACAAAGAAATCTATCGTGTAAAGTGTGCTCAAATGCCTCATATTTTAAGAAGTGTGCACGCTTCGTTCGCGAGTCGCTCGAAAAAACAGAGCGAAAATGCGAAATGCAATGAGTAATCGAATTATCAGCGGTTCGTTATCTTCAAGTTCCAAAGAGTAAATAACGACTTTTCAGGCATTGAAGTCAACTACAATGGCACTTTCAGACGCAAATTACCTCATCATTCCAATTCGTAGCTCATTGCATTTTGACTAGAAATGTGTGAACAGAAAAACGATAAAATGTAAAAACTGCACAAACCTATGCATGATATGTGGTCCTTCATTGAGTACAGTGTAATATTGGCGCACAAATTCGCGTCCTAAAAAGTGTGGATTGAAAGCAGGCGTCTGCTGACAATTGCTACCGTCGCCGGACGAAGACGAAGACGAGGTGATGGTCGACGCTGACGACGAGGTGACCATTTGGTTGTTCGACGTGCTTATTGAAGCCGGCATCGAAGAAGCATTCGTTTCCATCACCATTTTCATTTATAACGCTTTCGATTGTCGATCGATTTCCCGAAAAAGATTAGTGAAAAAAATGCCCGCAATTGAAGAAACGCACACACAAAGCAATCGCTAAACACAGCGGCAGTCTTCTCTTCGTTCGACAGCAACGCTTTCAATCCTTTGAAGAAAACAAATGCAGTAAAAAGCGATCAATTTTATGCGTTCGAATGAAACTAAACGAAAAGCACTCTTTTTTTAATTGTGATCAAATAAACGATTCCTTTTCCGAAGCAATCCGTAGACACACGCATCGACATCGCGAGGGGAGCGTTCGCTTATCGCGCCGTTCGCGCGCACGCTTTCAGCGCGATCAATGATTATCGCGCTTTCTTCGCTGTTCTTTCTTTGTTTAAAATTCACTTTTTTCGTTGCTTTTTATCAGCTCTCTTCTTTCGAAAGCCATTGTTTCGATCGCATTAATGATTGCATCTCAATTTGTAGAAACAATTAGTTAACAGTGGCACATTGCGTGTGTGTATGTAATAAAGTCGTGAATGCGTTGTTCACATGCTTCTGGTTTGTTTTGTTAGGAGTGAGAATATATTTTTTTACACTCGATTGAAATGGCAAAATGAATTATGCATTTTGAGTGAAGTAAAACCAAATTGAAACAATAAATATGATTGCATTTGAAAGAAAAAACACTTGTTGAATGTGATGAATGTTTTTTTGTAATGGAGCGACGGTCCCCGCTATGCATAAACGGCGAAAGCCGACATCGAATCGAAAAGCGCACACATTTTCCCACAATTCGCTCTTTGAACAAAAACGAGAGAATTCGCCTTTTGAAATCAGTGATCGAAAACGATTTAAACTATCGTTTTTTAATCATTTCAAAGAAAGATGAGTACAAATTTCAGAGAGGGCAAGTTTTATCATCATTTTTCAAAAAGCGCTTTGGTCTCGCTTTCATTTTTATGGAACACAAAAATTTGAAATCTAAAAGGCAAATTTCGATTCGAAACGAGCGATAAAATTTACATTCTTTTTGCGAAAAAAAAATTAAAAGTTAAAACAATAAAAGTAGAAAAGCGAAAAATCGATAGCGTCGAATGTTGATTGAAAGAAAGATGGCAGTCATTAATAAGTAAATTTTCTTACCTTCACTATTATTGAAACATTCACTTGTTTTCAGTGTTCACTACATTCGAATTGGATTCGAAAAAAAAAAACGAAACGAATGATAACAAAAAAACACGCAATAGTCAAATACAACTCACGCGACGAGTTAAATGAAAAGTGAGCGAAAAGTATAAAAGAAAAATGAAGAAACAAATTGTAAATAAATAACAGAAAAAAAGGAGATCAAATCGAAAACGCGATGAAAGTGAATAAAAAAAGAAATTCGCGTTTTTTCGAATGTCTTTTTTAAATATTTAAAAAATTGATTCGAAACGAAAAAAAGAGCGAATTTCAAGAAAATGTTCGAAACACGCGACCGGAAAAAAGAATTTATTCGTATTGAATGCGATTCGATGTGTTGCGCGTTGAAATCGAGTTGCAATCGGGTGCAATGCGCCTTATATTCGAAAAGCGGAGAAATGTGCTTTTAAAGTAATGTGTGTTCAATTCGTACGCATTGAAATGCTTCGAGGCGTGGTTTGCGTTCGATACACGCACACAACCAAAAACCCGGCGTTCACCAGTTTTCCTCTCGTGTACCGTTTATAAATTACGCTTTTCTTTTCAACTCTCAACAAGTGCTCTTTTTCTGTTTTCTGGTTTTTTGGTTTTTTTTCTGATTTCGCCTATTATTAAAAAAATTTCGCTTAGATCGTTAAATTTGCAAATAGCTTGTTTCCTACATTTCATTTTTTCTGTGTAATTTCGGGTTTCTACGTTTAAATTAATGCATTATAATTATTATTGATTCCTCGTTGAGATCGATATAATGCATATTAAAAGATGCATTATGTTGTATACGTTATATGTTAATTTTTTTCTATTTTTATCTCATTGTTCATTGAAACGTAAAGCGAAACTTAATGACATGGTTAACACTAATTTACATAGCTTTTCACTTATAAATTGTGTATGAAATATTGTTTATTTTAAGAGCATCTTTTTAAATTAGTCTTAACGATTTACTTGGTCACTTCTTTTTCTCAGAACAATTTTTCATATAAAAAGTGAGATAAGATATAAAGTAATTCAACTTTTTAAACAAACAAGCTTCATTCTCAAACAAGCAATTTAACGAGAATTTAAGCTGATTTAAAGTTTTGTGGTAACAGTTGTATTCTATATTTAAAACTAGACATTAATTATTCAAAAGACGACAAACATTAGAAACAGATTTTTCACAGCTGTTCAAATAAACAATATGAACTTGATAATGACACTTCTTTTCTTATTGCTATAAATTTAGATATCGCACTCGCTCATTCAAAGATTTATGATCAAGAAAAAAACACTTTTTACGAATTTGTTAATTTACTATTTTACCATCTAAAATAAGTTTGACGAATCATCTCTTGATCAAAAATATTTGACCGTTTTATAAGTAAACTTAAATGAATGTAGCTCTTTGTGCTTTAGGATGTCAAACGGGCTCGATAATAATTAAATTTATTCGTTTTTTGTATAAATTTTTTCAGTCTCACGTCAGTTTTCACATTTATATTACAATACACTTCTATTACACGAACTCTTCTTGATGTTTGAAGCAATTTGATCGCTTGAATAAAGACAAAATTCATTTGTATGAGATTAAAATTTTAAAAGATGATCAAAGTTGTAAAAGGAACAAAAAATTAGATTCTTTTTAAATGTTCAAAGACAAAACAATCATTTCAAATATAGGAATTTGAAACTCAAAAGTGCCAAGGGAGATCGTTTGCGTCTGATCAAACAAAAGAGTGATTATTTTAAGCTTTAAAACAAATACAAATGAAATAATATTTTTTAAATAATCTAATCACTGTTTTTGCCCTTTTAATTTTTATGAACAAAAAACATTTGAAGTAGAGATAATAGAGATAAACTTCTAACATTTGATATTTATCTTTTAAAATTACTTTCAATTGACGCCTTTCGTGTAAATTGCTGCTACAAATTGAAAAAGGTATTTATGCTTGTAAATCTTATAAGAATTCTAAATTTTGCTTAAGGTCATATTTTCGTTTTGAAATTAAAGACAAGAAATCAGAAATGAAAAACAGGTCTCCTTCATAACAAAATTTTGAATGTATTGTTAAAATTATTTCGATATTATCTACAAATGTCAAATTCTTTTTAAGCTCAACACAAAGCGGATAAATGCTGTTTTGTTTTATTTAAAATCTTTCATTATTAATCATTATTGAATCATTATTGTCGAAATAAATTTCATCTAAAGATAATTAAATGGTAATATATTTTAATTATTTGAAGAAAAATTTAAAAGTTTTTTTTTACTTATTTTGATTTCTTCAAATCTTATTTGCATATTTATTTTGGGTAGTATAAATATTGAGTAATAGTTTAGGTCGATTAAAATCTTGATTAAGGTTGAGCAATAAGTGATTTGAAAAGAATTTAAAAATCTGACTAAATGGAACCTGTTTATGCCGAGAATCATAATTTTAGAGCACATGCAAGGTTGGCTAGCTAGGATATACTTTTTTTAATTGGTTTTAATAGCTTTGTCAATATTAATTTAAAAATAACTAACAAGTATTTTAATTAAAAAAATTAAAAAAACTTTTAAAACTCATCGGAAAAGTTTAAGAAACGAAAAACAGCAACTAATTTATTGTAGTAGATTCTTTAAAGGTTGCTCCTCAAGCTTTATTTTAATGAAATTTTTATGTTAAGTGATGTTTTCCTTTTTTAGTAAACTGGTCCGGCTTTATAAAAAAGCATCTTATATTCCTTTCGCCATTAAACCTTCATTTAAGATTTTCATCTTTTGTATTATCTATTCAGAGTTTGTTTCATTGAATTTGCAAAAATCGGTGTCCGGATTAATGCAAGAATTTTTGCAGTTTACCTTTCAGCGCTTACAAAGACTCTGAACTATTTTTCACTTCTTCAAAATAAGTTCTTCGGATTCTTTGAAAAGTTTATTTTGTATAGAGCAGCTTCTCGGACTTCAAAACTGCATTTTTCCGGTTATCTGCTATATTTGCTACAGACTCCGTTTTTCGAATATTCTAACCAAAATTATTTATTGCGTATTTGAGAAAGCGTTTCGCTATTCGAAAATGCTTTTGAAAACACACTCCGCATAATGCTTACCGATTCAAATTTATGAAATGGTTTCACATAAAAATCCTTTTTTCAATTTTTTAAAACATTTCAATATAGAGGTGTTATTTCAGAATTAGTATAGATATTGAAAAAGTTTGTTATTAATGCATTCTTGAGTATTTCTATGCTAGTTAGTGCAACTTATAGAATAAAAAACACTGTACAATGCATAACATTTTTTCTTTTTGAATTTTATATTAAAAAAAAAGATTTAAAATGCCAGCTTTATGTTGTTTTAGCTTATATTTTCTTAAAATGGATCGAAAACGCTGAAGTAATACCATTTTTGAATTTTAAATGTAAATAAAAACAATCGATTCGATATTTTTAAGAGGTATCGGAAGAGAAAGAGAACATAAAAAAATTATTATCTATAAATCAATAGATCTGAAAAGTATGTTCCACATTATTGAAATTTTAAAAATAGCAACATTTTGATTCATTCATAAACGTTAAACAAAACTTCATTGAGCATCAAATTTTTTATGAACTTCAGTCAATTGATCATCTTTTCAATTATCTTTTAGAGTATTTGACAAATGAAGAAATGGCTAAAAATGCACTTGAACTTGAATATTGGACTCTTACATTGTATTCACCTATTGAGTACTCTGCACCCTTCGATTTAAAGCCAAAAATTAATGAAATCAAAATCGTTTATTACTTTTATAGCTCAATAGCATTAAATTTAGCAGTATTTTTATTTTTAGTAATCATGGTTCCAAGAAAACAATCTATATTAATCAATAGAATCTGTTCGAACAACGAGTTTTCATTCAGTTTAATCTATTTAGAAGTCGTTTAAATGCTATAATACAAATATGCAACTTTTTGCTGATAGCGAGACTAATTTTTATCTAGTCAAATGGCAAAAAGGAAAAGGAATATTCACCTTGTTAAGATATTAATCTTGATAAACTCAAAATGATAAGTAAGTTTTTTTAAATATTAATAACGTTTTTATCAATTTTAATTCATTTAAATAAATGTTAATCGATCTTTGAACATTAAGCATATTTATAAAACATGAAAATCAGATTGAAAAAAGCTTGGAATAAATTATTAATTCATATGAAAAATTCAATTTTACGATAATTAAAATATTTAAAAATTAAAAGTCAAGCTTTAGCAACAATTAACAGCGTCATGTTTTGTAAATTCGATCTCTTCAAAAGACCGAACCACATTAAACTCTTTCGTTTCTTCCTCTGTTAATGGTTTGTTTCCATCTCTGATGATAAGCACGACTTGAAAGCATTGAGACAATGCTGCACGAGCTTCTTTTGGATTGTCTGTGATAAAAAGCAAATGTTCAGCTTTGTCTCTCAACGCTTGTGAAATATTAGCATAACATCTCGGATCCTCTTTACCAAATGCTGTCGCATCCAAATAGTTTGCTATTAGCGGTGTTAAATCACCGTGAATTGTGGATTTAAAGAAAAGATTTTGTCCTTTTTTGTCTCCAGTAGATAAAGTATATATCTTAATAAAATGGTTCATCCGCCAATCATTCAACGCAATCGGTACGTCTTCGAATATGTGCGATTTCAATTCCTTCGAGTTGTAACCTTCTTCCCAAATTTTTTCACATAAATACATCGTTGAATTTGATTCTTGATGTGTATTTATTCGCCAAATGCAATGATCGGCGAATGATTTTAGAACATCATCCGAATCACAACTATCCGAATCTAAAAGTATTGGCATTTCTTCTTTATCTTCAAGTGTTTCAATTTCTTTGCGAAGTCTTTCGAGCAATCGATTCATTCTTCTTTCTGTCCAATGTTCTCTCAAATACTTTTCGATGTTTTTCTTTGCATATTCTTGTAATTCGTTTATAAATTTCAGAGAAGTCATCGTTCCATAAATGTCTAAAACAATGTTCGTTGGTTTCCTCACTTTCACAGTCATTGTCTTTAGAAAAAATTTAATTTACTATAACTTGCAGGAAAAGAAAAAAGAACAAACGGAAGTTTCAACAATGACGAGATGCTCGAGATCAAAGTTAGTAAAAATCGAATTTCCATATCATACTCAATCGCACAAAAATCTTTCGATTGTTGGGGTTTCTGTAAACAAAAAGACGAACGATGAATCTTATGCTAATTACCAAAGCTTACCTCTGTTTCTCTTGGTTTTTTTTTGTACTAGCTGCTCACGTTTTGAACACTTGTGGTTTGGACACTTGTGCTTTAGACATTCGTCATTCGAATAACTCGTGAATCGGGCAATTAGAAAATTGGAGAACTCGCTTTTCGGACTAATCGATTGGATATTCGCGATTCGAACACTCTTGCTTCTATCATTGGTGTTTCGGACAACTAGTGCACCGGTTATTTGTTAATCGGACATTAATGCTTCAGACGCTCTTGATTCGGATAACTCATGCATTAACTACTCGTGATTCGGAAACTATTGCTGTAGTAACTAGTGTTTGTCACAGTCGTGCTTCAACCACTTATTCTTCTTACAACTCGACATCGGGTATTTTAATATTGAATTTATATTTATTTTAAATAATTCTTTAATTGTTCGAAATACTTATAAATTCCCTAATTTTTGTTCACGTAAATTCTAACAATGGGAACATTTCCGTGTGATTGAGTGTATTTAGCTTGCTTTTTTCAAAATACATAATCTGTAGTTTAAGCTTGTTTGAATGTTAAATACATGATAAGAAAAATAAATTAATAGCTCATAATAATTTCATGCCCTAAACATTAACCAAGTTAAAGAAGGAAACGCATTTTGTGCAAACTTAGCGCTTGTCTAATAAAATAGTGCAAAAATTAAGAGTAAATTGCTTTAAATTGTAACTTGATGCTCTTGGACGTAATTTCAACATTTTTGTGCGGTCACTCAAAAACTTATGTACATTAACAAACAAAGGAAATTTTTCTTTTTTTGTAAACCTATGTAAATTATTGGCGATTAAAGCATCAAAACTTTACAAACACAACGTATTTGAAAAAAGTCAAAAAGCATTTCTCTTAATTTTTGAAAGTTTCTGAACTTATTTACTTAAAACTTCAAAACTTTACTTACTTAGAACTTAACAAACTTTGCCAAAAACGTGCGCTCAAATATTTCAAATTTTAAAGCTTAACTGAAACAAAAGCAAATTTTGTTGATAAATTTTCATTCGTACAGAGGTATAATTACTTAAAAAGTTTGAAAATCGAAATGTTGAAAAGTCGACATGAGTTAATCGCATATAATTTACATGTTTGAGTATGTATCGATTTACTTATTTAATATGAACATATGTTAGCTTAGCTTTTTAATATAAATACATACAGTTAGCTGCATTCGATTTTATTGAAAATTGGCTTGTTGATCTTAAGTTTTCTTGAAATAGGGTCAGCAAACGTGATCAATGAATGTGAATTTCATGTAGAGGAAAACGCGAAAGCACATAGAACAGACAAGTACAAAGTAGTGAAAGCGAAAACACTCGTCCTCAGGAGAGGTGACCCATTTCGAGTGATTATAAATTTCGAAGAAATGTACAATGAAAATGACCAAAGTGTTGTGATTACTGCAAGCCCAAGTAAGAATTGAAAATTTTGTTCCTTACTTTAGCATTTTAAATTTTAAAACAGCAAATAAGGTTTTAAAAAAATATCGAACAGTTAATTACAATTTAGATTTTGAATCCTAATCTGAAGAGAATAGTTTGAAATTGCGAATTAAAACATCAACGAACGCGTCGGTTGGAAGATGGAATTTACAAATACAAATAAAGAAAGCAAATTCAGATGAAACTCAAAGTAATAATACAATCGAAGAAGATTTTATTCTTCTTTTCAATCCTTGGAATAAAGGTAAACTTAACAAATATTTATATTCGAAGCAATATTCTCAAATAAAATTTTGTGAAGATGATGATGTATATTTGGATGATGAATATGAACTCAATGAAATAGTTTTAAACGATGAAGGAGAAATATGGATGGGAACTGATTCAGGGCGTTTTCCAAAACCATGGACTTATGGACAGGTGAATAAAGTGATATTCAAAAATATGACGAATGTTATCGTTACGGTGACTTATAGTTTGATGACCCTGTTTTATTGGTAATTGTGTTTATGATCGAGAAATATGGCTTATCGCCAGAGATAAGAGCTGATGTAGTAACATTATCGCGAGCATTTACTTCAATGGTGGGTTAATGAACATAATTTAAGCATTCGAGTTTTTTGTAATAAAATCGTTTCGAAAAGGTGAACAGTAATGATAATTTGGGTGTGATTGTCGGTAGATGGGATGGGAAATATAGTCCATATACTAGCCCACTGGATTGGTATTCTTCTGTGCCTATCATGAAAGAATATTATGAGTCGGATGGAGGATCTGGTCGATATGCACAGTGTTGGGTTTATGCTGCAATGTTGAATACAATATGCCGTGGAATTGGATTGCCAACACGATTGGTTACAACTTATGGATCAGCTCACGATGGCAATAGAAATTTAGTTTTAGATAAACTTTTTCGTAAAGGGCCTTATAATACACATGTTCAATATAGAGCCGAAATGCTTGGGAATTTTCATGCTTGGAATGAAGTATGGATGAAAAGAAATGATTTACTTGAAAAATATAGCGGATGGCAGGTGATCGATGCAACACCGCAAGAGCTGAGTAATGATTACTTCAGATTGGGTCCGACACCTATTAAAAGAATCAAAGAAGGTGATATCATGCAAAAATTCGATAGTCCATTTGTATACGCTGAAGTGAATGCAGATGTGATTCATTGGGAAAACGATGTATTTACAGGAAAGTTAATATTCTTGAAACGTGAAAAAGCATCGTAAGTATCAAATAAATCATAAATGAAGAAATAGATTCATAACATTGGTTTGATTTAAGTGTTGGTTTAGCGATTATAACTAAAGATTATCGAACTAAAAAGCGTAAATCGAGGGGAAGATACCAAGAGGTGACGACTCTGTACAAATATGAAGAACAAACGCCTGAAGAAAGACAATCGATATTAAACGCGTCTAAACAATTAAATTTAACGCATTTGTTTGAAGAAAAAGCGACAGGACGTGGAATTAGAGATGAAATTCAAATCAAAATGTTAGATAACATGATACGTCAACCATTGATTGGAAGACCGTTGCATATAAATATTACGCTAGAAAATAAAGTGCCACTTGATTCAAAAGTTTCAATTACGGTGAAAGTAGCATCGGTTTTTTACACCGGTGTTTCTGCGAAACAAATATTTTATAAACCAAATAAGATAATAAATTTGAAAGTAGGAGAAAGTAATTAAGTGAAAATAGCTACTTATTAATATTCGTAATACTATTTTATACTAATTTAGAATATGTTTACCAAAAAACGATTCGAGCGAAAGATTATCTCAATAAATTGGTCGAATTCGAGATGGTCCAAATCGAGGCAGTGGTTAGCTCACTTAGCGATCAAAACGCTTTTTGGAGCGAAGAGCGAACAGTGGAATTTAAAAAACCACGATTAATATTGAGAGCGAAAGGTGTTTTCAGACTTCACAGATATTTCAAGATTGAAGTTTATTTTCGAAATCCATTGCCAATAAAGCTAACTAAGTGTAAACTTATTTCCTACGGACAATCAATGCATAATTTGAGAGAAATGTCAATCGACTTAATTGGCGGTTTCAAACGAGTCAAATTTCAGCGTCGTTTTCTTCCAAAAACAAGAGGAAAATCAATTATCTTGTTCATTCTCAATTGTAAAGAGTTAAAAGATATAATAGGAAGGGCTATTGTTGAAATATACTAGTAAATTAAGATGTCAAATAAATTATGTTTGATGAAAATAGAGCAAGATAAAAAAACAAATGCTTAGATTGAATGTGTTTAAATCACGTTAAAAAATTCTCTAAATCAACAATACATACACTCAAACATAAAATTCAAACGCCAACTTAAATATTATAAAAAGAGGACTTCGTTTTTCATATAAATAATTAATTTTATAACTCAACCTGAATAAAGACAAACAAAAAATTATAATGATTTAGGCGAAAATTAAGTAAATTTTATTAATTATATTTAAATTTTAGCTCAGAGTGACCTCATTCACAGTGCATTTCACTCAATTGTTTGATTTTTCATTTTTCTTTCAACAGTCAATTGAATTTTAACGAGACTATATATAAAGCCGATTAAAATATAATACAAAGTTCAAATATGATGAAAAGCTAGAGCACAATGCGTTCAACTATTTTAGCGATGAGCTTTAAGTTGTTTTCGTTGCTCATTGTCTCGCTAATCGCAAAAACATCATCGCAAGAGCAGGAAACATCACCAACGCAACCATCGTTGGGAATTAATATTCCGTGAGTATTCCGTTAGTTGTCACGAGTTTAATTAATTCTATATTTTACATGGAAAAAGATTGATTTTGCAATTTAGTCTCAATCGTCAACCGAACGGATTTTTCTCTGGATTTGATCTCAATGTACTTTCTGGACTAGTTAAACTTGGTTACAATGTACAGCCAAATGCACTATCACAATCAGGTCTTCAAGGATCGCTTTTTGGATTTCGTGTTTTATGATCTTTTATTAGATTCTTATTTCGATTTTCAATAATCTTATTTTTATCAGACAAAATAAAGATTTTTGGTAAGTTACACTTAGTCGCAAAAGAAATCTTTTCATTGTTGGGATTTATGTAAACAAAAATTAGGGAATTTAAAAGTATTTCGAACAATTAAAGAATTGATTAAATAAATATAAGTTTAACATTAAAATACCTGATGTCCGCGAGTTGTCCGAATCAAGAGCGTGCGAAATACTAATGTCCAATTAACAAATAACCGATGCACGAGTTGTCCGAAACAGGAGCGTCTAAAGCGCGTGTCCAAACCAGAAGTGTTCCAAACGCGAGCAGCGAGTAACGTATAAGAATACGAAAAACCGGGAATAGAGACAATTTAGCATAAGATCAATTTGTCGTCTTTTTGTTTACATAAATCCCAACAATGGGAAGATTTCTGTGCGACTGAGTGTAAGTCAAGTTTGTTTGTGTTTTGTTTTAAGAAAATATATTTTAATTTTTGCTAAAAAACTACAGCAATTCCTAGTTACAAAGTTGTCATTGAATTTTTTAAATCTCTTAAAATTATTTTGAATAAAGGAAAAAATTCATCACAGCGTAATCACTTTTTTAACTGATCGCATTGAATGTTAAGTGATTATATTGAGACCACCGCAAAGTTTCGCAATAATTCATCTTTATTCATTATTTTTTCTTCTCCTCAATCACTTTTTTCATTGAGCAAATATAACATATCAAAAGGAGATTAAAAAGAAAGCTCAGCAATGATTGCGGCCAAATAAGTTGCTCGATGTCAATGAATTTATGCTAATGATGAGTGTAAAGCGGTTTTTTTTCATAAGCCGGCAGCGTTATTTAATGTAACAAGTTTTGTTTGCTAACAAGACATTTACAAAAAACTATATTTGAACAGCCACCGCAAAGTCGTTAGTTCTATAAAAAAGCATTTTGTTTGATTCGATGTTAATGTCCACCCAACAACAAGATGCTTTTTTTTCAATTTCATTCGTTCAACATCATTTATCAGAGTACACTTAATGCTCAGGAAAGAAAACACAGTAATAAAGTATTTAAATGAAACATTATAATGAGGTCATTCAATTATAATTACATTTTTTTCTCAAAAAACTCAACATATTAAATTTCACCGTTTAAACAAGATTTATGAGAATTTCTCTGTGTTCGAGAAAATTGAAGAGAAAATATGTAAATGAAAAAAGGAGACATGTTATAAAATTTTTTTAAAAGATGTATTCAAATTTGGCTTAAAATTAAAGAGGAACGATTACAGCGAAAAGAAAGAAAACTCATTATCGTTGATTAGTAATCTGAATCGATTTATCTGAACTTCATTAATAACGATCAATGGTTAATAACAATTTCAGTTTTCTTTCTTAATTTTGTTTTCAATGCTAAACAGTCTTATTTTCTTTAAGAAAAAGAAAAAAGAGAGGATAAATGAATTAAAACTTAAAAGGTTATTAAAAATTGCATTTTTGTGTAAACATAATTCATTTTTTGGCGCTCATTAGTAATTACCTTATTTGGCAAAAAAGATTGCGGCTTTTGTTTTGATGTTGAAAAAACTGTGTGACATTCATTTCGTTTGTATCAAACTCAAATAATTTTTTTTCTCATTTGTTGCGCGCTATCTACGCGTGATAAGGAATAACATATGTGGCTGGAAAATATCCTTTACGATTTCCTATTTCACCTTCCCACCAGTTGGCATCCGACCGATCCATCACCGTGATTATATCGCCACGTCTAAATTCAAGTTCTCCGTGTTCTTGGGGCGTAAAATCGTACATCGCTTGCACCAAATACTAATGAAAACAAGATAAGAGAAATAAGTGACATGTATAAAATTTTGAAAACACGCTTAAAAAGAACCAAGAGAAAAGTGATTAAAAGCAGGTGAGAAGAAGCGAGAGTGAAGTAAGCGAGAATGAATACCTCTTCTGGTTGCATGTCCGTAAGTTTAATATCCTGAGAACGAGATACGGAAGCAGACCTATGATACTCAACCAATTCATTCAACGAATTAAATTTAACCACCCATAGAAAAAATTTGCCCGACGTGTCCCTTAGCACTTTGAAATGTTGCACACCATCACCACATCTGCTTTGCGTGTGAAGCGAAGAGAAGAAGCGATGAGAAACAAACATAGAGCAGCAGATATTCGCTTGTGTATATTAATAGATCGAATGCATACTTGACAGAAAGCGAAAAGTCTCCAGGCGAGCTTTCGCTAACTCTAATTAAAAATGCACCCTCGTGTTTGTTCATCAATAGTTTCTCGGCGTCCGCTCGCGTTATTCGACCGTAATACCAACTTTTGGTTCGTAAAAAAAACAGAGAGAAAGAGTGAGAACAGTACGTAAGTGGAGTTGTCGAATGAAGAGAGTAAAACAATGGACACTGAGAGCGAACACAAAGTACGTACTCATGTCTTTTCATATCGATATAATTGCTGGGAATGAGACCTTCTTTCGAGTCCAACTCGGCGCGATACCAATTGATGTCGTCTTCCATATTCAACACTTTCAAAACGTCGCCTTTTCGAAAGCTTAACTCGTCGTCTGCCGTCGCGTTGAAATCGTGTTTTGCGATCGCTTCCATTTTCAAACGGCCATAAAAACGCATTCGGGGCCGTCTCCGCACTGCGATCGCCGCACTTTCACTTTGTGTTGCTTTCGCGTTTCGATTCGACGCTTAATTCGAGACTCGCGTCTTTGCGCTCAAACGGCCGATTTAAGCGATGAGTTCTGCGCTAAATTTTTAAGAATGGGTGCAAAATTTTTTTATAATTTTCTATAAATAAAGATTAGTGAATTTAGATAATTCAACTCACTTTCAAAACTAATATTTGCTCTGAAGGTTCTGGCGATTGCGATAATAAAAAACTATTTTAAGGCTCAAAGCAAACATATCCTTGTTTAAAACCAACTTCAAACAAACATAAATACTTAAGTAATTTTCTGGCATGCTAAAATTCAAATATTTGCCTCGATGAATGAATATTTTGTTTTTTTAATTTAAGAAACGAGTGAAAAAAGTGAAAACTATGACTCTATGAGCAGTGTTCGAAACAGCTTATCAATTGAAGGTATCGACATAATTGTGACCAGGAACATCATTGCTGTGCTTTTATTTAAGTATTTTTTGCTTAAAACTTTTTTAATAAAATGAAAGAAAGCGAAAGAAATAAAAAATCAATTGATTTTGATTTTTTCT
The DNA here is from genome assembly GCA_003675995.1 of Dinothrombium tinctorium. Taxonomy (NCBI): domain Eukaryota; kingdom Metazoa; phylum Arthropoda; class Arachnida; order Trombidiformes; family Trombidiidae; genus Dinothrombium; species Dinothrombium tinctorium. The sequence continues at coordinate 923 of NCKU01000757.1, read as the reverse complement.
GACTCTACATTACCACTTTACAGATTGTGATGTGTCATTTCTTTTTTAAATCTTACGCTGTTTCGAACATTGGTTACAAACGCAATAATTTAGATACAGTCGAGAGCAAAATATTTGAACAAGTTTATAGGACAGCTACTGCTTTCTGTTGCAGATAAATCTCATTAAGAAAGTAGAGCCAGAGGCTCAAAATGTGTTTAAATTATCTTATGGAACCCTATCGCTACCTGTTATCAAAAATTGTAACTTACACGTTTGGCTTAGGTAACCCTTGCTGACATCTAATGTTTGAAATTTAAAACAAAAGTTTTACATGTGAATATTAAGGCCAATAGGCGTCAGCTTAGATCCCATAAGCCAAATATGTAAGTTACAATTTTTGATAACAGATGGCAAAAGGGGTTCCATAAGATAAACAAATCAATTTTCGAAACAGAGTAAGACTTAAAGAAGATATGATACATCAAAATCTGTAAAGTATAACGTAGAGTCAAAAAAATCAAAATCAATTGATTTTTTATTTCTTTCGCTTTCTTCTTTCATTTTATTAAAACAAGTGTATTTTGAGTATTTTAGTCTAGTGGAGTAGCGTATAGTACATTTTAATATTTTGATAGGTTAAAAAGTTGATATTAACGGAAAAGTAGAATTTTGACCGATTACGCGTTGACTTTATCGTCCATAGAAGCCTCCGATTCCACCGTAACCGCCTAAGAACGGGTAGCCAATACCATAACCATAGCCGTAACTTTTATATCCGATTCCGATCGTTTCAGCTCCATTAAAGCAGATGATCGCGATGATCGCAACAACCAATGCAACGAGCGAATAGTTCATTTTTATCTACTTTTTTGTTGCTGTTTTCAAACAACGAATGAAGACAATGATAACTTCGGCTGCTTTTATATGAGATGAGTTTTTAT
>NCKU01000756.1:0-33971 GCA_003675995.1 Dinothrombium tinctorium | reverse complement strand
TTTCGCTTGTTGATTATTTAATTATCAATTACTCATTACGTAATTAGATTACTCATTATATTCATAAAACAGTTTTTAAACAAATAGTGATATAAAACAATAATGAGTAACAACTAAGAACGCATTAGCAACTCCTTAATAATTAGAGCAGCTTAATTTTGTCGCAAGCATTAATCTTTTATTCAGCAAAAACAGAGAATATCTTAGCTTGAATCATGAAATAAGTTTTCCTGATAGCAATAAAAATATGTTGAACAAAATTTTGATGATTTTTACGTATTATTAAGATGTGTAATTACAGCGGTTTGACTGTAATACTCTCATCAGCAGGTGCAACTGTGAATTTTGATTGCCTAGTACTCGTTCTCAATGCTGAGGAGTTAAACTGCGTTGGTTTCGTGAGGATAGCCAAATGGCCTTTAGCAAATGATCTTTAAGAATAGCCATTTGTGAACAAACGGGAGACAGCATTCGAAACTCGCGCTCACCGCGTTCGAGTGGACGATGGTTCGGCGATCGATAAATCGACAATCGAACGAAACGATTTTAAAAAGTGAAATGAAGTGTCTGTTTGCATTTCTTTTCTTTTCGCGTTTTTCGCTTTAATTTTTTACGCTTTTCGTTTTTATTTTTCGTTTGCGAACACAATGGAAGCGTGTATCACTGCGCTGCAATTGGGAAACGAGGACAACATTTGCGAAACGATCGCTAATTTCAATGCGAAGGTTTAACTGTGTTCTCGAAGCGAATTGTTCTTTTCATATTTTCTTCTTTTTTTTATTGCAGAATTCGCAGCAATTCACAGTCGAAGAGTCGCTCGCCAAAAAGAAGCAATTAGTCGATGGATTGTTTCGTCGTTTGCGCGATGTTTCGCACACCAATAATTTGGAAATATATTTAGCCACACTTCGAATTCTGAGCCGCGATCGCAATCATTTAGACGATCTTTTCACTATCGACAAAATCGAGACAATACTGCATTTAGCGCGACTGGTCGGCGAAGAAGAAGCATTTCTCACCGAGAATTCGGTTAATTTCGATTCGACCGTTATTGTCGAGGCGCAAAAATGCCTTTGTAATCTCATTTACAACAGTACTATCATTCAGAAAATGTGTTGCAGTAACAGTTGTATCGATGGCATTATGTTGCGTTTACGTATGTACAAAGATCCAATGTTGCCGGTTGAAGTGAAATATTTCGATATGCGGATGCTCTTCCTCTTAACTGCACTCAATCCGGAAATCCGGCCTAAAATACGTGAAGATTATCATGGTTTGATTTATTTGATGGAGGCTATTGATCTCATTTTGAAAGAAGCCGAGGAACCTGGTCAAAAACCGATGAAGAAAAGCAAACGAAAAAGGAAAGGTCGAGAGAAAAGTGATAATAAGAATGTCAATACAGAAGAAGATACTAGTCGTGCCCTTCACGATTCATCCGTCAATTTATGCTGCGAAGTGCTGAAAGTGCTTTTTAACTTAACCGTGAACATTGATCGTGAAAACGTCGACGAGGTTTGCGATTTTTCTACTTTTAATCAATTAATTTTAAAAATCTTTTAAAGGTCGAAGAGGCGCATTATCTCAGATTAGTTGGCATATTACACGATTTATTGTTGAGTGATACTAAGTCCAAAGAAAAGCGAGAAGAACTCCAAAGTCACACAATTAACCTATTGACCAACATGCCAGCTGTTTCTTACGAAGAACTCTTGGTGCCAATCGAAGAAATTGGCAAAATCGATAGTTCAAAGTATGAATATGACGATATGAATGTCGAAGCAATCACAGTATTGTTAGAATTTCTTGAAAAACGTTTAGAAAAGGTAAATTTTTACCATTAATCAAAATATTACAATATATTCGATTATTTCTGTTATTCCAGCAACCGAGCAAAACAATGCAGGAATCGCTTGCTCCTATTTTAACTTGTTTATGTGAAATGTCACGTTCTAATCGTGTAATTCGTAAATACTTACGTTCCCAAGTGCTACCACCGCTTAAAGATGTAATGAGCCGACCTGAAGAAGGAACAACAATTAGAAATCGTTTGGTGAAATTAATGACAAATCCAAATACAGATGTGAAAGAGCTTGTTGCCGATTTTCTTTTTGTTTTATGCAAAGAAAATGTTGGCCGACTAATCAAATATACCGGCTATGGTAACGCAGCCGGTTTGCTTGCAAACCGTGGCCTGATGTTGGGTGGTAGAGGCAGAGGAAGTTATTCTAGCGAGTCAGAGGACAGTGACACGGAAGAATATTTAAAATGCAGAGACAAGTTTAGTATTTCCTCTCAATATACTATTCTTTAAATGTTTATTTTTCAGAATCAATCCTGTTATTGGGTGCTATGAAGAACCACGAAAAAATCCAATGGAAGGCATGACTGAAGAACAAAAAGAGTATGAAGCGATGCAGCTTGTCAATATGATGGATAAATTGACAAGGTTTGTTACCATTGTTTTTTAAAATTTTTTAACTTACTTTTTTTCTCTAAAGAACTGGCGTCGTTCAACCTTGTCGAGTGGGTGAAGACGGTAAACCTCATCCTATTGAGCATGTGCTCGAACTTCAAGATACAACCGAATTTCGTCATGAACAACGATCACCAGACGCTGAATGAATCTTTTTCGTACGTATTTTCCCCAATTTTCATTTTTTGTTATTAATGTCGAATTTAATCATTGTGTAAAATGTGTTTTCGAGTAATTGTGTACAATTCGTAACTTAGTTTGGAAAGTACAATGAGCTTGTTTAAAATCAACTAAAAACCGACAATATTCTAAATCTGTTGGGTTTTTATCGTCTTAAAATTTGTGAACATAAACTATAACATACTCAGAAAAAAAAAATTCAAAAATTATTAATTATGGTGGATAAAGGATGAACTGTTTTTGCTACTTCATCGATTTGTGTCTCGAAAAATTTTCATATTATGTTTAATTAATAAATGTGATAATTTAATGTAAATCTTTAGTCTTTTAAAAGACTATATTAAAAAAGATATCGAATTACTGAAAACTTTTAAACGTTCTTTACTTTAATGCAAAATCTCGATTATAATTCAATACTTTGTATAATTTCATTTAAGACGAGTGCATTACCGAATAATTTTATTCAAGCAAATTATTGTTGTATTTTACATTACAAAAGGAGAGTGATTTCGAAATCACATTTCTTTGGTATGAAACGCAACAAAATTTAAATTTGCAAAATGGTTTTTCTAATTACAACTTGAATTTCGATGTAACGTTCAAGTGCTGTTGAAATAAAGTGAATGACAGAAGACTAAAATAACTAAGTGAGCATATGAATTAACTAAAATTTTAATGTCCAAGCAAAACAATTCATCGATAATCATTTATGAGCTATTTAAGTAATAATCAACGAAGACTTTGGTCTGATATTTACTCGTGAATATGTTTCGCTTACTTGTTAGTTTTAAGGTTGGGTCATGCTTTTGAAAATTTTAAATAAACTGTGAAACAGCGAATGGCTTTTATGTGACAAATGACCACTTTTTCTTTTTAAAACCATCTTGCACCGCGAATCATTTTCGCTTATAATACCGCAAAACAAATCATTCAATGAGGCAGCATAACTATCGATCAATTTTGCAACGTAATCCACATTTTCAGTTTGACAAGCAGCGATTTCTTTCATTTTATATAAAACACATTTCTTGAATTTATAATGGTCACTAGTGTTGAAAAAACATCAAAATGTCAAATAAACCAAAGCCCGATTATTGGCACTTACCAACATGCGAAAGCCATTTTATCCGTATTATTGGCGTACGGTACAAGCTGTAATCTGTCAACAAAATCGTGCATACATCGATGAGCCTTGCTCAAGTGGCCGTTTAAACACGAAGTTTTTTCAATGAAAGCTTTACTAGATTAAATCAATATCTTGATATAATTGAATCAAAGCATTTACCTTTAATACTATCGCTTGACGAGCAAATACGTCTAACAGTACGAAAAGCGTCGTTTGTGATCAAATTGGAAACCTGGTGCTCGATACCATTTAAACAGTTTTTCGTATGATTTCTTACGCATCGTAACGACTTTGAAATGATGCTATTTTTCAAAATTTCTTTTATCAATGTCTCGACTTTAACATTTCGCTTACTCGCATCGTATTTGCATTTCTTGTAAACTATTTGGAAAATCATGCAAACTATCGTCTCCAAAAACTATCACACGCTGTCCACATTTATCCATTCTCTCATCTTCTGCCTGTGAACACTTCGCTTCATTTGCACTTGAAACTAAAATTAAATTACAAATTCAATTTTCATTGCTCGATCTTTTCTAGTTTTTACTCCTTCATTTACTCACAATGCATAAATTGGACGCAAAGCAAGAAGATACACAGCCAAAAGTCATAAATGATGTTCATGTTTGGTCAAGTGAAATTGTCAAGAGTCAAAATGAAATGAAGCATTTGCCATAGTGGAAGCTATTTTTAAATTTTTGTTCAAGGTCCTAGGTAGGTTTGATTGTTACGGTAGATAAGCTATGAATAGCCAACAATAGCGCAAAATGACCAATCTCTAGAAGTAAATAAATTTCCAATAATTTGTGAATAGCCGAAAAGGTCGACGTTGTTATTGTCACGTACTCATTATTTGAATTTTAAGTGTTTGCTGATTTAGTAAAATCAACGAATCATATTTTTCTGCATTTTGTAAACGACTTTGCGTTTGATCCTACTAAGTTTACATTTTATCATCAACCACAATTCGTAATTTTGCTGGCGTCCTCTCGTTTGATTTAATCTTTTTTTCGTCCAATATTTGTTTAACTAATCTTTGTTCGCAATATGAATATACATTCAGTTCTTTGAACCTCGATTCAGACATTCAGCGGTTACTTAGACAAATTTTTTCAGTTCTACAAAAATTCTCCGGATTTAATCTCTCCACATGCAAACTAATTTTCACGATAATCCCACAACAAATTCTTTTTTAAAATGTTTGAAAAATAAAAATTTTTCCTTTATTTCATATCTTAATCCATGGATTCTTATGTATTATATTAAATTAGTTAATAAAAATTTCAAAATGCTCAGGTGATAAGTTCACTTAAATTCAAGTTCTCAAGTAGCCGTCGATCGTTTAATAAAGTGGACGTATAAAGTAGTTTTATCTAACCTTTTGTACGATATCAAATCGTCACACTTTCTCTATCAAAGCTTTTTCAATGAATCGAAGAAAATGCAGAATTGTAAAATAAAGGCAATAGAAATTATTTTTATTAAACAAATCACTAAGTTCTTAGTTTTTAATTGCTGAAAAAGTAAAACTCAATTGACTATCAAAACAGCGATTTTTTTAAATTGTATTTTAATGTCGAAAAGGAAAAAGAAATTCTCACTGTCGCTGTATTCTTACTTCACATTTTCATAGTATTTACTCTCTCGTAGTTTCTCAAAAAGTGAAATGAAAAATTTCTTCCTGGCGATTTGAGCTTATAGCGCACAAATGCACAAACCGCGATCAAAATCGCAATTAATTAAACTCATTTAGCTTCGGTTAATGATCAACTTTTCTTGTGCTTTGATTTTTTGTCGCTCTGCTTTTTCTCCTTTTGCTTTTCACGTTTTTGTTCATCCTCATTTGTCTGCTCGCTTCTCTTTTCATCTTTCTTCGCTTTTCTCTTTTCTTCTTTCAGCAGCGTTTTCTCTCTTTGTTTTTGCTCTTCGAGCTGCCTTTTCGATTCTTGCTTCAAACGCTTTTCTTCCTGCTTCATTCGCTTTTCTTCTTCTTTCGCCTTTCGCTCTTCCATTTTGCGCTCCTTCTTTTCTTGCTTGTGCTTTTCTTTTTCGCTAATCGCCTTTTCTTTCGCCGATTCTTCATTTCTCTTCTCATTTTCCACTTCACCACTGATCTCAATCTCTTCGTCCGCTTTCGTTTTCTGCTTCAAAAGTTTGCGCGTCTTTTGCCTCTTCAACTGATGCTTTCCATCCGACGCTTCTTTGCCACTCAAAGCTTCTTGCTCGATCACGTCGCTTCTATTTTCTTGATCAATTACATTCACTTTGTCTTTTTCACTTTTATCCACACTTTCACTAGCTCTCTTCACTTTTTCATTTTCATCACTTTTCGCTCGCCGCTGCTTCTGCTGCTCTTCGTCTATATCAATCTTTGTCTCTTCAACAATCGTTTGTTTACGTTGAATTTGATCGACAGCCGCTTTAAGTATGTTATTACTTTCATTAGCAGTGTTTCCCGAACTATCGGTAAGTTCGATTGATATTTGATGAGGCACTTTACCGTTTCGCTGCTTCTCTTTCATTTCCTCCGAATTTAGCTCTTCTTCAATCGAATTCTGCTTTTCAACGCTTTGCTCGGTGACAAACAACGCTTTCAATTTGTCTTTAAACGATCGCTTCTCGTAGGTAAGACCTTTTCTAATTCTTTGCTCTTCTAATTGTTTAACTTTCGGAAGCACTTCATCGTTCAAAGCGCAAAGTAAAAAAGAAAGAAAAGATCAAAAATTAAATTCAATCTTCTCTGAACGGTAAAGAGTGAAATCGCTAAACAATTTACCTTTGTCTAACTCAGTATCATCCACAGGTAGTTTGTTCAAATGCTTGCGAAATTGTTTCGTTATTTTTCGTCGCTTGAAATCGGCTTCGATTTCTTGCTTTGTACGCGGTATTCGACATCGAAAAATGCAGCATAACACAACGATCACGATTATACCGCAAGCGACGGCCATCGAAGCTAATTGCCATACTTTAAAATCGCCGATTAATTTCCTGTCGAAAAACGAATCGATGTTCTTCTCGAGATCTTTTTCTAAATCGAATGAAAGCGGTGGGCACGTCTGTCGAATTTGAATATCAAGAAGAAAAAAAAGTCAAAATTTTAATCGAATTTTCTATAGAAAAAATTAAAAACTCACCGGTTCTGCGTAAGAAAAATTTAATTTCTTGCTTATTAAGATTAGAAAAGTTAGAAAATTGATCACTTTCAGCCGATCGATCATTTTGACGGCGATAGTTAGAGCATTTACGCGAACGTCTAATTTGAAACAATTGAATTCTATTTCAAGTTTACAATGATTTTCGTCACTTCTCGACGCGTTGAAATTCTTATACATCACAGATTTTCGAATACCGCATTTAAAGAAAAACTTTAGACGAGTTCGTTTTTGCGAAGCGATGAGCCAATTATATGAGTTAAACATTTCCCATTTACATTCTAATTTCGACGAAATTTTTCACAAAATGAACGATGAAAGCGAAAATATTCTCGGCGAAAATCGAAATCGTAAACGGTGTCGCGAAGGCGTAGTGACATTTTGTGTCACAATTGTATGTTTAAAAACGAAAATGATTTTCATCTTTGTAAGTGAAATGAAAAAAAAGGCTTGGACCAGCTTCAGAATAAATGGGCGGGTGGTAAAATGATGAGCAAATAGTTTTTTAACACAACAAGTAGAAATAAAAAAAAATTGTTGTCACTTTTTATCCCGAAGTCTGCGAATTCTTCGAAAGCAAGCGAACAAAATCACCATTTGCCCACTCTCTTTGCCTTTTCATTTTTACAGGTGCACATTAAGCGCTAAAGCTTCGTCAATGGAAAAGTCTATGGCTGTGTTCGCGTTTGTGAGGTAAGTTCTCGAAGAAGAAACAAAAGTACAGAGAGAGAGAGAGAGAAAACAGGACGACACCCAAAGTGAGATGAATTAATTATGAGCGAAATGCTTATGTATTTTCGCTATTGCTCGGCGCTAGCGTAATTTTATCTACTTTTTCAAACTTTTATGATCATCTTCTTAAAGATGAAGCACTTTAATAGAGCTTCGCGCACCAATATTTAAAACCAAGTCGATTTTATTTTAAATATTTAAACATTTTGAAAAGCATTGTTTTGCTGCATTATTAGTTTCCTATTCTCATATTTGAATCAAATATTCACGACTTTGATTATTAAGGTATCATCTCGAGAATCAGTCGAGAAGATAAGTTTTTTTTTTGTTCTCTGCCTCAATCCTTACGTTAAAATATGCATTAAAATATTGCTTTTGAAGCATTGCGCTGCTTACTTATATGAAAGTAAAAAAATCGAAAATTGATGCAAGAGAAACAAATTTAGTGCGCACATGTAATATTAAACATTAAAAAACTTTATGAAAAACTATTTAAAATTGCTTCTTGGCTAATTTATTTTATTTGAAAAATAGTAAAAACTCACATTGAGCCTCTTGTTTTATCATTTTGCTGAAAGAAATCGTGAAATTTAAAAGTTTTTGATCGCTTCAGTGCAAATAAAAAAATTTTCTGATAATTTAATCGTTTGATTTATAAATGTGCGTGAGAAGCGTTTCATTTTCATATCTTAACTGCTTTTCTACAAAATTTTGACAAAAGTTAAGTTATTAACTCATTTTTATGAAGATAATAATATCGATAACCACGTTGTGTTCATTTAAAAATTAGATTAACTCAATTAATAAGAAAATAGAAAGCCTTAAAAATATTTAGGTTAACTTAATAATTTTTTTAAAATGACGAACTTGACCTAATTAACAAGTTATAACCGCTTACGTATTTAAAAGTTTACTACAACGATGCTTAAATCAAATTTGTTATTTATTACTTATTTAAGTATTTAGTATTAAGTAATTTTAAAATCATTTGCAATTTTAAAAATAACTTAATTAGTGAATTGTTCAAGCGTGCTAGTGTGTTCCGACGATAGCTCAGTTGGTAGAGCGGAGGACTGTAGTTGGGTTAGTCAGACATCCTTAGGTCGCTGGTTCAAATCCGGCTCGTCGGAAAAATATTTTTGCATTTTTTTTTGCTTTCTAAAGGATGTGAAATTTTCACTTTCTACGCTTTTTAATGCAACTTTTATCACTACGAATGCGTTGAAACAATTTTTTCACGTCTGAATCTAACAAGAAGAACAAAAGGCGCAGGTGTATTGAGATGAGAATGATCCGCAATTTAATCACACAACTTTTTATCGCCATAGATTATGTTGATTACTTTTTTACATTTATAATCGCGATGCGAAAAAAGCGTTTTTCTCGTTGTTTTCAATGCCGTTTTACGGCCACTTTCGGCTTTTTGGTATTCGCCAGTGAATTCAAATGTTTGATCGCTTTGATTTTTGTCTTCGTATTCGATTTGCTGCGAAACGAGCGAAAAACGATTTCGATTAACTCGAAAATAGCGACAAACGAAAAGCCCAAATAAACGCCCAATATACCACCGACAGCTCCGATCAATCTTGACCACTAAAATTTTTTTTAAACACAAATCTCAGCGAGAACTGAAGATGGTTGATCGATTAAACTCACTGTGTACTTTTCATCTTGTTTAATTTCGCTGTAACTCAACGATTGGTAGTAGATGATTACTTTTGCTTTGTTTTTGCTAAGATAAAAGCGAAATAATTTCGAGTGAATTTAAAATTTGATTTCGCTTAAAAGTTCGCCTACTCGTCATCCGCCGAATTCTCCTCGTCGTCTTCGGTCGAAAGCGCTGAGCATCGTTGCGTCTCGCGTCCAGTCGAAACCGATTTCTCGAATATGCGATCACTTCGAGCAACGATTCGAAGGTAATCATCGAGCGAAATTAGTTTATTCTTACTCACCGACATCGAGGTGGACAATTGCAAACGATCGATCCATTGTAATAAGCATGTCGCACTCTTTCAGCGCACTCCGCCTGTTCTGTTGTTTCAAGTTTGAAACAGCTTTTAATTTAATTCTATTCAAACAAACCTTTATTTCGCCGTGTATTGCATTGCGCTTTGTTTATTTTCGGCGGCCACGGAGCAGAAATCGTCCAGCAATCGCACGTTTTCAAAATGAAATGCTGCAGACAAAGTTTTAAACAAATTTGCGAAGTGTACACCTCGTAACCGATTTCCTCGGCCCACGCTTTGTAACCTTCGTCCATCCAATCGTCAGAGCATTTGTCTTGATACGGTGCCGGCAAACGCGATATATTCAACATTTGAACGCCGACATAAGTGGCCACACCGGGCGGAACGTGTATCGCGTCTTGATCCGGATCCGCTTTTTGCTGGCGATCGTGCAAAACAATTTTAGCGCCGGTCTCTTTCGAAGTCGGCATATATTGATCAGTCTCTAGATGCAAAACCAATTCTAATCCGAATTTAGGACCAGTGAAGCCCGACAAAGAGTCTTTCTCTTTCACATTTTTATTCCACAGCACATTGTACGAGTAGCAATTGCCGTACGAACTGTGAAACGAGTGAACGAATTCTTTTTCAATATCGCATCGTTTGCCAGCGAAATAGCAGCTGCTAATCAAATCTTTCTTTTGATGTCCGAGCTTTTGAATCTCGCTCGGCTTATTGCGGCCCATGTCGGCTAGCCAGGCTTGCAAAAGCTCGAGTAGAATGTACCACGGCGATTCTTGTACACCCTCGTCGTGGTGATGCTCTTGCGGCGTCGTGTTGTGATTTAAAATCGAGTTTATCCACGGGCCAGTGCACGTCGACAATCCTCTCATTAGCTTCTGCGAAGTGCTTTGAAATAGTTCGAACAAACGCGGTAATTTCCAGATACACGAAGTTTTCTACGGGAAATTAAAAGTCGAGTTTGATGAGCTTATTTTCAAAGGAACACGAATTTGATTCGTGAATTCGCTCACCGTAAATGTCTGCGTAAGATTTTTCAACGCGTATTCTAACGGCTGCTTCTTTCCCGACGTTTGTTGGCCAAAACGGCAACCCTTCGAATTGGATGGTCATTTGAATTTTAATTTCGAAAAGTTTAAAAAATTTACACTTTACCGTAACATCGGAAAATGATTTTATGAATAATGCGGACAATAGTTCATCGCTACTGTTGATCTTAATCTCAGCGAAATTCGCCAATTGAACGATCAAATTCTCTAGAAAAGCTCCAGATTCCTTTCGAAAAATTTCAATTTTTTGAGCTTAATTAGTGAGTTAATGAGCACAGAACTCACCCCTAATCCACCGAGCAGACCAGAGTCGTTGCCGGATTTGCTTCCACTCGATGTGAAGAAGCGAACTGCTTCAAATATGTCGCGAATCCCGAGTTGTCGTTTTCCGCGTCTTCGAGGAAATCGACCGCGACGCCGACCACCACTATCACCACCACCACCACCACCAGTGGTTTCGTTTTTAAAATTTTGCGACCCACGATTTACCGTCTTCGGACGCAAATTATTGCGAATGTTACGCTTCTTACCAGTGCAAATTTCGGCACCTTCTTCAAGCAAACTGTCTACTGTTTTAGAAATTTCGCAAACTTCGAGCACAGTTTCCAGCGTCGCGCATAAGATCGTTTCGACTTGAATGGGTTTCTCGATATCTTCATTGCTGCAGAAGCGACCGCGATGCACCGGATTTAAGTTGCATACGGTAACGCCAGGAAATGGGAGCACACGCGAGTCGGTGACTAAAACGCTTACGATAATCGGAAACGCTAGAAAATCGGAAATTATTTGATAAAGATCGTAAGCAGTCAAAATGAGAAACAAGATAAGAGTGAAAATCCAAATAGTTTTTCGTGGTTGCGATTGAATGTTCGCAATCGTCGATACGCCCGGTATGGACGATTCTTTGAACAATGTTGTCAACTTCGAGCCCATTTGTCAGCGAATTCACTTCACTTTTTTTTCTCTACGCTATCGATCGTAGTGAAACTTTTTAAAAAATCTCTCGAAACACTAATTCAAAATATAAAAGATGCGCGCCTAGCTTTGATAATTAAAAAAATTTGGCCATAGGCTTCGGATTCCGTAAAAAAAAAACTTATTCGACTTTGCACATAAGCTGAAACTACCATTAGGCGTTGAAATCACCGATGGTGACTGAGATGCAATAAATGTGATTGAAATTATGTTAATGCGATGAAAAAGTGCAAAGAAATCGTACGTGGAAACGCTTTCACTTTGATTAAGTTCAGAGCAGAATTAAGCTGAAACAAAAAATTTTTTATTTGTCAACGAAAAAAGAAATTAAATTCATTGTTGCTATACAGAGAAAACAAAAACTTCGTTGCATTTCAATATTTCACGTTTGCGTCGATTTTTGACCATGGCTCACTTTTGTAAATGACCGTGTTATATCAAAAAATTTTCATTTCTTTAAATTTAATTTTTTAAAATTAAGAATCACACTTTAATTCAATTCTTTAGGAACAATTGATCTTTAGTTAAATTAATTTGCACAAACCATAGCAGCAAAAGCTTTTCAATTAATTTTAAACAACAAAGTTAGTGAAAAATGTAAGACTTTATTTTTGTACAACCTGTATCACAAATTACAGCATAGAAAATGAAATGAATGAATAATATTTGAGCCCAAGTGTCGAAAAGATTGATTAAGTAAGAAAAATCGATCGAACAGCAAGGTAGAAAAAGCGATTGAAACTCTTCTTGCACGCGATCCGAGAATTTATAAAAAGAATTTATTCAAATTATTTTTTCTAGAACATCCACTTACATAGTAATTCATTGAAAGAATCTTAACTGAATTTCGATCATACTTTCAAACTTTCAAAATTTTAGCAGCTCAATTCAATTGAAAAACACTGTAGTTAGTAAATTAACAGCAAATTATTTGACTATTTGCATTTGATAAATTCTCTGATCAAGAGTGCAAAATTGTTTATTTTTTCTTTAAAACATCGCACAAAAGCTTGCGACATTCAACTACGAATCCACGAAAGTTAGTCTCGCTGAAGTTTTGCAATGAATTCAATTTTTCAAGGCTCAAAAGATTTGAAGGCTCAACTTCTTTGACTGTTAAGTAGAGAAAAAGTAGGTAAAACTGTCAAACAATTTAAAAATTACCTTCAATAATGCCGTTTTTAATTATTACAAAAATAGTAACTTTGGTCTCACTGTTTTTCGGATCAATCTTGAAGAATCGAAACGCATAACGATCAAAAGAAGATTCGATTTTATCTTTGGTCTCGATAACTTCAACATGAAGGCCTATCAAGTCCAAAATTTCGGCTACTTGCTTCGAATGGAAATTTTGCTCCTTTTTCTTCATTTCCAATTTATTGATATTTGCTTGCAATTTCTCAATACTTCTTTCTTGATCATTGATCACTTGCTCGGCTTTAGCGATTGCTTTCAAAATTTGATCGTTTTCGTTCATCAATCGAGTTTTTTCTTTTTCAGTGGTTTCCCATTCGTCGACTATTCGTTGCGCTTCTGTATTCATTCATTTTTAATGGTAGCAATAAAGAAAGTGGAGAAAAAATAAAATGAAAACTTATGACGAAGTAGCTTTTGAATAGAAACTTACCTTTAAATTTGGAGTCGAAATCCAAGCTTGTAACAGATCTCAAAGTTGAAGCGACCACTTTCACGTTTTCATCAATTTCGCGATAAATTCGATCGCATTCATCGCTATATTTATCCATCGTCGAACAGCCGTCGTCCACTGGTGTCTTACAAACACGCAACTGAAGACGGTGAATTTATAAATGCGAATGAATTTAAGTATCGATGAGATTGGAAACCGGGCGTTACTCGCAACGATTCAATTCATACGAGAACTCGAACAATTCGTTTGCATTTGAAATTAGAATCTTAACAAAAAAAATGCACGAAAAGAGAGCAATCGTCGGACGAAAACGAAGGAATAATTTGCGAAAAGAATCCGAAAAAAGAACGAACGCTGCGATTTTCTTTTTTTGTTCCGCTTTTCACTCAAATTTTGGCGGTAAAAAAATGGCCGCTTTCGTAACTGTGGCAACCTCCGACGTTAAAGGCGTCAGTTTTCTATTGAAAAGCAAAAAAAAACTGCTTTAAGCTTTAAAATGGTACGCAAAATCGGAATTTCTGAGACTCATTGCGGACTCACTCCCATTTCTCCGGATTCCAGCCAAAAAATTTTAGCCTTTCAAAGTTGATTTCATTAAAAATAAAACGATTTCTGCTCCCATTCGATTGCCAAAATCGAGACATAATTTTGAAAGAGTCCCTTTGAAAAGAGTCAAACACGTGTGCAGCAATCGAATGTAAACATGAATGCGGCGAATGCGAAGACAGCGTTGAATGCGGCGATCTCACCGTTAGTAAACTATTCGTACTCAAAACAATTGCAATTTAAGTGGGAACACGCGTTTGACGTATTTGACCGACTCGCGTTTCGACTGCGTCAAGTTTGCGGCCACGGTTCGTTTCGATGTAAGGTCGACAAGACGCTAAGCAGTCCGCTGACAGTCGCCTACCGCAATAAAGACGAATTCTCGATTTGGCCGTCGATAAGCGGCGAACGAAAAACCGTCGGCTTTTGTGTTGGTCGACCGTCGCGAGGCGAACGCGTAGTTTGCGTCGAGCCTGACGACGAACTCATTATTACTAAAAACAGCCACAAAAAGTTGGCGAAATTATTTCAAACCTATCTTCGCACACTCTCGCCTTTAGACATATGCACCGATCTCACCGACGGTGGAAATTGGCGCAGATTCATCGTTCGAAGCAACAGAAAAGGCGAACATATGCTTATCACTGTAATGCATCCGCAGAAACTTAAAACAAATGATATCGATGATGAAAAACAAAGACTTAAGACTTACTTTAACTCACTTGCTGAAGAAAATAGTATTTTGAGTTTATTTTTTCAAGCGTGTCCTGGTGTGCGTTGTACTCACGAAACTGCACCTTTTCAACTACTCTTTGGACAAAAAACTCTGAAAGAGACTTTAAATGGTATAACGTTTGAAATATCTCCCGAAACATTTTTTCAAGTGAACACTGACGCAGCTGAAGTTTTGTATAAAGTAGTTATCGATGAACTTAAACTTTCACCGAATCACATTGTGATTGATCTTTGTTGTGGTATAGGCGCACTCTCTCTTCAAATTGCACCCTACGTTCAACGCGTAATCGGAATCGACCGATCGAAATCTGCCATTGAAGATGCTAAACGCAACGCCGAATTAAACCACATCAAAAATTGTGTTTTCATTGATGGATTAGTTGAAAATGTTTTTCACCGGCTTTATGATGATTTAAGCAATAGAAGAATAGTTGTCATTGCGAATCCATCGCGTGATGGCCTTACGACATCCGTGATAAAAGCGATTCGAGACTTGCCTTTTATCGAAAGAGTTGTCTACATTTCATGTAAACCAGAAGGTAATGCATCACAAAATTTTTTTCATTTGGTATTACCTGAAAGAATCAGACGTGACATTCGCGGAATTCCATTTTATCTTGATAACGCTATTCCTGTCGATTTGTTTCCACACACGCCACATTACGAATTAGTTGTGACATTTGAAAGATTCGAGTCTTGAGAACGAAAAATGTTTGGTTTAAGAAAATTGAGACTTCAAGATGTTTAATTTATAGAACTTGTATTTCATTTTTTTGGAACAACATAGAAATTATAAATTATTGAAAAGACTGGGAATATTTTATAAATTAAGACCATTTATTTTAAAACTTTTTAAGTAATTTGAAATCCATCCGATTTACGACATTAAGCAGTGAATGCAAGCTGAATGGATTTCGATCTTTGTTCACATTTTCCACCAATTGAGCCAATTCAGATTGAATCGTTTCGTTTAACTCGTTCGCCGTCTTTTGAATACTATCGACCATTATCGACGTTTCGTTATTTCGTTTTTCGGATAAAGCGGTGAATATGTCGGCAACCATTTTAAAATCTTTGCGTTCTACAATTTTTGATTCGAGTAATATTAGCAAGTGTCGCAGATGGACAACTTTCTCCAGATTACGTTTACGCATTTGTATGAATGTTTCGCGAGCGACGGGCTCTTTAATCAAACGCATCTCGATGCTTGAGAATAAATCAGTAATACTTCTCTTGATCTCTTCAAGCGCTTCGATCTTTTTGTAGACAATCGCCAAACTATCGTCAACTTCCGTACCGGATGACGGTATTGTTCTTTGCAACGTCAAATGCGTTAATAACACACAAATGCACAACATCAAACAAATTCGCGACATTGAAAATTTTTTAGTTTAAAAAATATTTTTTCTTTTACCTGAAAACCGTAGCAAACGTGAGTGCGTGAAAACGTTATAAAACCCGATTCAGATGCACCCTTCAATTGATATTCTTGAAGTTTTGCCTTTCACAACTTAAAACTGATTTCGAAATCGCTTTTTTCACTATAAATAAAAGTTCGTGATTCTCGCCGCGTTCAGGTAGTAAAAAAATAAAACAAGCGTTTGCTTTTCGCAATCATCAAGATTAGCGTAAAAAGCTTAAATAGAGGACAATTTGCCATGAGATTTCTTATTAATTAGCTCTTCATTGTTCCACACTAATGGTGTAACTGTTCGCCGTATGCTTACATCATTAGCATGTTCATCTACCCATTCGAGGTAATTTTATGCAACGTTTTCAATTATATTTCGGAAAAGAACGAATAAAAAAACTTGGTTATTCAAGAAAATTTTCTTTTTGAAGCACTCTGTAAATGTTGCATAATTTTTAAAGCTTGAAATTAACAAAAACGACGACAACAACAACAAAAAGAGTAACACTACTTTCAATTCAACGAATTCAGTCGTTGGGCTTTTAAGCTTAAAAAATAGTTTTGAAATGCAGAATTAAAAAATTTCAAAATGCTTCCTTATTGCCACTTGCCACAATTCTTGTTTATTCAACAAAGCGCGCAGTAAAGTGAGAGCTTTTTCTGCAATTAAAATTCGCAACTTTTCAATCTAAAGGTTAAGTTGTTTCAAAGTCTTAACAAACTTACTCGCTCATTTGCCTTTCTAATCGAAACAAAATCAAATTTTTGATTAAATCATTTACAAGCGATTAAAATTTAATTTTTTCGGCGTAAAAATTTTAATTTGATACATAAACAAGTGACTTTGTGGCTTTTTATACTCTTCTCACAAACTCAAAAAAAAGTTTCATACCTTATTAAGCTTGTTTATTCGATTACTGGTTTAAGCATGAGAGAAAATTCTTGCAAATTTTGTCGCATCATTCGCCAGCTAGTGAAAAATATTCGCGATGCTCGTACAGCAAACGGCAAGCTAAAAATAATTTCAATTTACACTGTCTGTCAACTTTAATGTCGACGTAGAAGTGAGTAAAGCATTTGTATTTCGGCTTCCATTGTTTACTGCCAAACACAGCAAATGCATCTGCTATTCAAATGACCACTTTGCTCTCATTATCTACCAAGACTGTATGTATACAGTTGTGAATATTTCATTAGAGATAAAAAGCGGAATTTTTATAAGCAGAATATTTTCAAGAACACTGTAATTACAGCCTTTTCTTAAACTGAAATCAAACAAAAACTCGGTGATTGTGGCTGACCATTATTCACTCGAAATTTTCACCCGAGATAAAGTTACATTTCACCAATAAATTTTGTTTTATCAAAATTTTCTATTTTAATCCATCATTGTCGGCAGGCAAATAGCAAAAATTTTTGTGATCGAAAGAGCGCCAAATAAAGTCAATTGAAGCATTTATTGTGCTAAATCCTAAACAACTGAAGACGAAACGCAAATGCTTTTCTCACGTGTCTACCGGCATTGAAGGTGAGTTTAACTACGAATGGTTGCTTGAGTTTGGTGATTAGCGTTAAAGTATTCAGCATAAGAATCCTTCAATGATGTAACAGTGGAGTTTTTTGCGTCTATTGTACACGCTCTACTTCCTCATTTCTGATCTGCGTTTTCAAATGTCGTTGAATTTCCCATCGTTGCAATTTTTTTTCAGAATGGAAAATTTCAGCAAAAGTTAATTGCGCCCGATGTGGGGCTCGAACCCACGACCCTGAGGTTAAGAGCCTCATGCTCTACCGACTGAGCTAACCGGGCTCTGCTTGAAGTATTTTGCTTAAAATATTTACTTAACTGAATATCAAGCTTTGCCTACAGAATGAGAAAATTTTTGCACAGAATAGTTGAAAACTAAGGAAAAAGTTACTTTGAGAAAAGAGCAGAAATCCTCTGGCGATGATTTTGGTAAAAAACACAAATTAAAACAATCGACAAAAATTGTTTTAATTGTCAACGTGTTATAATTCAAAACAGACTAACAAGTAATTTCTTTTTATTGCGTTTTCATATCTTTATTTTTGCTTATTGCTTAGATTGCAAGCCTTTTTCTTGCTTTTCCGAGAGTTTCTAACTTTTGAACAAGCTCAGTAAAAATTAATTTCAACTGTTTATTAAATCGTGATTGCTTATCATACATTAAATTTAAACCAGCCACAATTTTGAAAATTTTGAATTTTTTGATTTTTTGTGTAACGAACAATATTCATACGCATTGAAAGTACAGTAATAGCCACATTAATGTTATCTTATTCAATGAAGTTTTGAATGGGAGAGGAAGCTTGTTAAGGTGGCCAACTACGATATTAGTTTTAGAAAGCTGCGTTTGCTTAGTTTTTTTCGAAATTACATTCAAGATATTTGCGACATGATCACTGTGAATGGATCTTTTGTCGAAGCGTAATTTCGATATCGATTCACTTCGAATGCTAAGACGAGCGAAACAATTGATGATACGATCGTTATAACGAGCATAAATACGGCTAAAGCCAAATTAACCATGTGCTCGGCGAGCAGTACCATCACCATCAAAATGCAAACACCGATGCCGTTAGTTCCGTAAAACAGCAGCATGCAAAAGTGTTGCAATTGCGCGCCTATAATGCCGATGCAAATCACAAAGAAAACCATTGCGGTTACGCCCGCTAAAACGATGCGATTGAACTCATAATCACTCGGATCGTAGTAAAGAAACGAAGCCTCTTCCAATTGTTTCTCCTCTTCCTGATACTCTTTGAAGCCGACGATCACCGACGCCAAGAACGCGATGAACATGATCAGCAGCGAGAACGATAATGCGTGCACCAAACGTTTGATTCGCTTCTCGTTTGAAGCCATGTTTGATTCAAAAAATAAAACGAGTCACATTTAAAAAGTGAGTTTGTTGAAGCTGAAAATAAAAAATTCTCAACGAGTCGCTTATTGCATTATTCGCTAATCTTATCATTTGATTTTTTTTGCTATTATTTGCTGCAATGAAGTAACTTAAACTTATTAAACAAATGTTTTGTTCAAATGCAGCATTCACACAAATATCTTGTCGTTATTGTTGATTTAAAGAGCGAAATTCCACGCAATAAATGTCGTACAGCTCTTACCAAAATGTTTTGCAATTATAAATCGTTTTTTTTTTGTAGCGATAAGATAGCAAAATATTCTGACACGAGCTGTAAAAGTTTATTTTTTAAAATTCTATTCAATATTTCAACCTGCTTTGAACTAGAGAGTAGCAACGTTACGTGAATCCCCGTGAATCACGCATAACTCACGGGTTTTCACTGTATCGTGAGTGAACATTCACGGTTTCATTGTTTTCACGGTGTTCACTGCTCGGTCTTATTTTGTTTTGACTTGTCTAATCGTTTCAATTATGATTAAAACGCTTCTTTTGTGATATTTTTCTATTTTTTTCATGTGAAAATTTTACACAATGAACGCCATTAGCGTAGTGAAAATTTTGAAAAACTGTGAAAAGTCGTGAGCGAAAATCACTAAGTCACATTGAACGTGACATGATTTGATCACTCATGTGCTAAAATCTGCTTTGAACAGCGTATTGAAACGAAATTCATTTATGAAATTGAAATGCAAAGATCGAAAATTCTGAACTGCTGAGCTAAAGTTTATTGAGCTTATTAGTTTATTGAACAATCATTTCGAGATTATTCAAAATTCACTTGCACTCTATAATTGAAAATCTATTCAGGAAAAAACTAAGTTTTATGTAATTAAAACAGAAAAAAATTATTTTGCACATATTAAAATAAAATCCTTTTACGCATCCTTTTTTAAATTAAATTTTTGCGCAATTTATTTTTCCACTTTTACTGATGATTTAAATGCAATAAATCTACAGGTAGTGCTAATACATCTGCAGCGTTTCAAAATTCAATACGCTTTTTAAAAGCATTGAATAAGCCACAGTTTTGTTTAAAGTTTTTAGATTTTGATAAAATTTCTTTCATTTTGATAATATTTTATACATTTATTCAAATGCAATTTTGCTGTTCTTCACAATAGGAGCTTTCTAAAAAAATTACTTTGTTTAGTGCTAAATCAGCGAAAATGAAGAGAAAAGTTTGAAGATCACCGCGTGAAACATCAATCCGCATCATTTACATTTTAAAAACGCTCAACGTTTTACTATTTTTGCGGAGAACGAATTAAAAAAAATGAACGGAGATGCGAAATGCTTGATAAATAATTTATTTGATTTTTGAAATTAAGTACATTTTTTAAATGCAAAATAATAATTACAATAATAATAATCTCACTAAATAGTTTACTTCGTCACAATACAATGATTATTTGAACGTAAATTTCCGTCAAAATTTGTGTGGTTTTAGGCATATCACGAATGCGAGATTTTTCCTCTCAAGTTTTTCTTTACAAATCTTTGGTTCTTCGCTTTCATACAAGTTTATTTTTGTGTATTTTTGTGTTTTGTGTTATGTTCTTATGTTAACTTAAATATTTTATAGACAATTTTTAAACATACATTTAAGCGTTTGAGTTCGCGTTGAATCTTCACTCACTTTTTACCGTAAAGATCCATCACCATTTCGTCGAATTTCTCTTTTTCGTGGCTCAACAGTAGCGCTTCTAAACATTTCTTAAAGTATTCGTTATTGAAGCAATTGCTCCTGCGAAGAAAACAAAACAAAACAAAAAAATCGTAAAAATTCAAACTTTGAAAACAAATTTGAAATTTACCTGCACAAGCCGTGCAAATCGTCGTCGCGATACATTTGATAACAATCTTCGCAAACGCGGCTCAATCGAGCGAAAGTTGCTTTATTGTACACACCGAGACATCCTAAACTCGCGAAACTTCGTTTGTGCAAATCGCGTACATTGCTGCTTTCGACTAGCGGCGTCGTATTGAATATAAGCAGGCAGGATGAGGCTAATAAAATCAACGGAGCAATCGATGAGTACATTTTCTCTAGGAAAAAATTAAAATAAATTAATGACTATGTGATCAATTCACATTCGGCAAAGATGATTAGCTTACCTTAATGATTAGAACAAAATTAATTATCTAAATGGAATGTATTAGTCTTTTTCAAGTGACTAGACTTGTAATTCGTTTTGCGCGAATCGAAAACGTTCACTGAGTTCTTCTCGATGGCTTGAGCGATATTTAAATATTGCGAATGAAACTTTTTTTTCCTTTCTATTTTCGGCTAAAATTAGAAATCATTTGATTTTGGTCAAATCTTAAGGGCGTGAAGAGTGTAAAACCATTGGTCTTCATCAAAGTCAGTGGGCAGTCAAAATTGCACGAAGGCGCAATGTCGTAGAAAAGTTTTCGGCTGCTTACAGAGGCAGAAAAAAATATCCATAGGCAAATTGTGTGTACTCACTCACGTAACCAATCGCGTAAACAAAATAGGAAAAAACATTTTAATTTCCTAGCTTTTAAAAGAAGATCAAACGTCATTTGCATCCTAGTAGTCGAATTGAATCTTCATTATCATTTCTCTATTTTAAAACGGCATTCGTCTCCCGTCTCGTTAGTCGCAATTAACCACCAGCCTCACGCTGCTCTCCGATCATTTTGAGGAGTTCTTTAAATAAATTCATTTGCTTCTCGGCGAGTGAGGATAATTGTGAACGAAGCAGCAGTAATCACGTTTTTTGGATAAATGAAGTCAAAATTAAATCAGCTCTTGTTTAGCGCTTAATTGATATTGATGAAAATTTTGGTAAACAAAGAACAAAGAAACTGCAGAGACACAATTAAGGAAGACACAATTTTGTTGATTAATAAGTAGCCATTATTTGCTATTTCAAGTATTTCTATTCAAAAAGTAGTTAGTTAATGTGAATAAGTCAAATTTTTATATTTACTTTTAATTTGTTACTAAAATTAAAAAACTTTTTCTTTCATTAAATGTTTATGTTGAGTCAATAAACACGCCCAAAGCACGTACTCAAAATTCTCCATTGGAAATCAACATGTTTTCAGCGTCCACGCTTTTGAAGCGTTTATTTGAAAGTGTAATGAAATAGGTGCAATTTAAGGTGAAAAAACGTGTAGGATTTTGAGTTCATCCACGTTCCATGCTTTCTGAAGAGTTTGTTTTGCTTCACATTTTATACAAGTAAATGAAGCGAAGCTTTATGATTATTTTCAATTGAATTTATGAATGGTAACAAACTAACAAAGCGATGCACTTTAATGCTTCATTCTTTATTTACGCTTAGCGTAGGTTTAGTTTCTTTACATTCCTCTTAATGCGCGCATTAGTTTTAAGATGTTGCGTGAACAAATCTAATGTTCTGAAATAAGATTCGCTTGAAAAGAACAAAGAAAGTAAACGTTTTTTTATTTTATTCTCGATAAAAAAAAGTAAACTTTTCTTCGTTTGTTTAGTACAGTTTCTCTGCGTAAAGCGATTTGCTACGATCTCATTACTTTCATTTTCTGCTAGTGACCTAATTCTCGTGTAGAACTAGATGAAAAAGAAGAGACAATAGCGGCGAGACGTTGTCTATAAGATCTTCATTGTCACTGTCAACAAAAAAGTTAAAAAATTATAAAATTCAAACGCTTTCTTTTGAGCAAAGAATTTTGCTAATTTGCAATTAGCGAAAATACTAATGGCGTTAAAATTAGGATAATGACAAATTGTATAAAAATAATTTAACAAAAGCTTTCAAAGCAAAAGAGCTAATTTTAAATCATCCTAATCAGCATCGAATGCTTTTAAACGTTAAAATGTTCTAATTGAAATTTTAAAAAAAAAATTAAAATAATTAAATACATTTGAGAATTGAACTGAGAAAATAGCATCATAAGAAAATTCGACTGAACATCATGGTGAATTCATTTAATTGTTTAATTTCACATAGCGTCCAAAAACTTTTTACGCTTTTAAATTTGCATCTAAAAATGTTTAAAAAACCGTCAAAAAATTATTCCACTCGTTATAAAAATTTCAAATGTTATAAAACTTTTGAATGTTGAAATTTAATTTTTACTCTTCAAACATACGCACTTGTGAAAAATTTCTAAAGCAAAGAAATAAAAAATTTCACTTTAAGAACATTAAGAATAATCATTTTGAACTTCATCTAAGAGAAGATCATAAAGAATTTCCGTTTTCCGCTTTCCATCGTTAATCTCAAAGTCTAAGTCTTTGAGCGATGATTATTTTATTGACTTTTCATAATAAAAAATTAAAATTATTTAAAAAATATAATTTCTATAGATCGAAATAATTGTAAAATGTTAATTTTCATGACCTGTTAGAATTTAACAAATGCTCGAATGGCAAAAAACGTTCATCAGAATTTTAGCTTAATTATAGCATATGAAACTCTATTACACACTTAAGATTGATTTTTATATTCATGAAGTTAATCTAACGATAATTTACAAAATAAACATTATGACTTTCAACAAAATATGTAAAAAACCAAAGCACAGTAATTAGATGGTAAAAGGTGAGAAGAAAATAGGTCCACTCGATATCTCATGGCTTGCAAGTTCGCTTAAGTGCCAGCAACTACGTACTACGAAATTAAGTACGCGTAAATTTGTGTGAACTTTCGCTCTTTGCAACACGCCAATGGATGATCAAATTGGCCGACGCCAATGCGATAGCAAAAACGTGTGCATAAATATAGCATAGAAAACGTATATTTCGCTCTTGCTAACACTCGATCATTCCTAACTTCATTCTTCGTTCACTCACGCAAGTGTCCCACTTCCCCGTATCGCTTCCCTATATTCAAACTAGTCTTTAGTTAACCACTCTATGTACATTAATAAACTTATCATAATTTTGTGCAATTTCTCGCTCTAAAACGCATTTTGCATTCGTGTTTTTGTTAATAGTAAAACGTTCGTCTAAACATAAAAATCCGTTTCACAATCATCGAATCTGAATTCTTATGACGGCAAGAGCCGACCGTCGCAATTTGACATTTATTTTGATATTTAATATTGCAACTTCAATTTTTTTGCCAAGTTTCGGTCAAAATTTTTATTTGCGTTTTTACTTGACTAATATTCAGCCATCTTATTTTAATATTTCATCGAAATCGGAGCCTTACACTTAAAAATCTTGTAGGTGAAAATTAGAATAAGTGCGAAAAATTGTTTCGCACGATTTCGGCTAGATAATAAAGTTGAGAAAATCGTGCTTTGTACTACTCTCAATGAAAAATTTTCTATTTTGCAAATTACAAACATTTTTGAATGCGCAGATAGAAACTTTTTGCTCAGGGTAATACTGCTGCGAACAAAGATAATCGATTCTGAATATTGAAATTCTTATTTTGAATATTACCATAGTCACCGATTTAATAGATTTACGCCAGTTGAATTGTTTTTTTAGGCCTTTTTTTAGTAAATTTCATTTCAAAAAGATTCTTTTTGGTTTTGTAAATGAGAAAGCACAAAATCAAAATAGATAATTTAATTAAAGAATATGAAAATTAATAACCATAATAATTTATAAATTATTTATAATTTTTGATAGATTTTAATTTTCGTTGTAAAATAATAGAAAAAAAATTGACAAAGACAAATTATTCAAGAAGAATTCAAATAAAAATAACATTTAAAGTTATCTTGGCTGATGAAAAACTTGAAGATGCGAGTGAGGAACACGAACAAATTCACTTGAAAATTTTAACATGGCATTAGCTGCTGCGTCCATAAATTGTTTAACCCCAGAAGTGCTCGAAGATTTTAATAAATTTTTGTGCGAAATGTATAAAGAAAATGCAAAGAGCTTATTAAGCATCGGTAGATATAACGCCATTTGGCGCGAGCACAATTTCGTTGTCCGTTTTCGCTTTGTGCCTCTTTTCTGGAGATCGATTTCCATCATACCAACGAATGCCAGACTTGGGTAATGGTGGAAATTGAAAATCCCAAGCTGTATCTTGATCGTAATACGATTTAAAAATGTCTTCGAATTTAAACGATTGAAAAGCAATGTAGGTGTGTATCACAAGTCGAGGAAAACGCGTTGTGAAATAAATTAAAAATTCATCCGGAATTGAGCCCAAAGATAATTGCACTTCTGGTGGTAATTCTCTATAATGATGGCGTTTGTTTCGCATTGCACGCAATAAATCACGAACTGAATTTCCTTTGTAGCTTCTAAACTTTCTAAGATCAGTTTGTAACTCAATTGTAATGTGACGTTTCCAATCACCTTTAACAACGTCAAATCCTCCGCGTTCTAAGCATCGAACACTTTCTGAATCAATCGCTTCTTTTTCGAGGCGATCAGATACATCTTGTAAGAATTGTAGCTGCTTATCACTCGGCCAAAAAATTGGATGTTTTAAAATGGTCTCAATGGTTGGACGCTCAGACGGACTCTTCGAAATCATAGTTTCAATTAAATTTGATTTAAGATATTCTTCTTCTTCGGTCAATTTAGTCAAATTAATCTGACTTTTTAATATGTTGGCCTGTCTTTCGAGAGGGTCACCAAATGGATGGAATCCATTTGTAAGTACGTAATAAAACAAACAACCTAAAGAAAAAATATCTATAGGTTTCGATGACATGAAATTCGCATCTTTGTTTATTTTAGCCAACAAAACTTCAGGAGCAATCCAACCTTCGGTGCCGTTTAGAACTTTTGTAGTAGAAAAACCATTTATTGTTGATGTGTGGTCCTGATTCAATACTTTGCTCACACCAAAGTCGGTAATCATCACTTTTCGCCGATTGTACGGAGGCAGCGGCATTGAGATTAGGATATTTGCTGGCTTTATGTCGCGGTGAACGACATTTAAAGAATGAAGATGACAAAGGCCATTGCTTGATTGTTCAAGAATGGAAATCGCGTCTAAATCCAAATTGCGACCGTTTTCAACTAAATCATCCAAAGTTGTTTCTGCCAATTCAATCGCGATATACCGAAACATGTTATCTGATTCAGTTGCAAAGTAGCGAATTAAATTGGGATGTTGTAAACTACGAAGCAGCTCAATTTCACGATCGGCAAGTATAAAGTAATCTGATATCACTCGTTTTACAGCAATAAGCTGCTTGTTTTCAAATAAGCCTTTATAAACGCAAGTTCCTGACGATCCTCGACCAATTATTTCTTTTGTATTAACGCTAATCTTACCGACCGTTAAAAAGTTTTCTGAAGAAAAGTTTTTCTTCGGTTGTTGTTTTCGTCTTTTGTGAGCCCATAATACACAACTGATGCTAAACATTACAACAAGGGTAGTCAACAAGATAAATAATGCCGAATGTTGGTATTCATAGTTAGGATCATCATTCGTTGGATTCGCAATAATTGAATTTTGAATACCTTCAGAAAGTGTTGGTAGCTTTTGCGTAATTAAATTATTTTTGGGCAATTGCGCGATGGCAAGCTGAGGGATGACTTCGCTTTTTGAATAATCTGGATATTCATAAAATCCATAAATGGGGGAGTAAGTAAAATCATTAAAAAATGATTTTGTGTCAAAGCGATCTGTTTCAACGCCATCGTTTGGTCCTTCGAGAAGCGGAAATGATGAAAATCTAATTTTACTTGATAATATTGGCGTTTGTTCTAAATCTACCAGTGTTGTCAATGCATACAACGATTTCGAATCAGTTTCACCAATATATAAACTTGGGTACAAATTCTTATTGAATTTGGTAGCGTTCGGCTTCGAGAAATCTTCACCAATAGTCGTAAACGGTACTTTAATCATTTGTCCGTACTTAGTAACGTCGCTATATTCATAAATCGAAACAATAGGAGAACCAAGTTGATGAGTCCACAATATTTTTTGTTCATTTTCTTCACTCGTCACGTCGAATGTGACTATTCGACCGGTTTTACTTGAAGTAAGATGCAAAAGGTCGTATTTGTTTTGCTTAATGAATTTCTGCGCAGTATTCGAATAATCAACTACGGTTAAATTCCATCTCTTCTCTTTGGTTTTTAAATCAAAAATCGAAAGATGAAATTCGGATTTACCGACAAGAAGTATTTGATCGTCAGCCACCGGTTCACCCTTTTTGTTGAAGTGTTGCGATCGCGGGCAAGTTGGACTGTCGGCGCTGAGCACATTTAATTTTTCACCTGTTTCTTTGTTGAGTGTTATCCATGAGTCGACTTTTTTGCCGACGAACAGAAGACCGTCGCTGCTTCGACAAGGCGATGCCGAGATCAGTTCACTTAACGTGAATGGCAATTTTTCGAGTACGTCGCGTTCGCTTTTCGTATCGCTTTTACCGGTGCTGCTGCGGTCGTCAGTCAGCACACCGTTGTAACGATACAAACAGCCGTCTTTCGGATCGGGCAAAAACATGGGCATTTTCACCTGATTCTTGTCGGTGATATTAGGCACAGACGGCAGCTTCACAATACTGTCCTCTTTCGCAGACCATTCGATGAGACCGCTTCGTTTACCGATCGCAAACAATGAACCATCCAACGTTGAGATAAGCAAATGCGGTTCGATCACGGCGATCGGCTGCTCGGCAGACATCCGATCGCAGGCGAGCAGCAATACGAACAAAGTGAAAAAGGCGTTCGATGCCATTTTGAGAGCAAAAAAACGCAATCGGCTTTCGCTTCGAAAAGGTAAGGCGTAAATTAAAAGCGTGGATTCAATTCAAAAAACTCAAAACGTTCGCATTTTGTTCGCTTTCGCTTTTCATTTCATATTCCATAATTTAGCGAATTTCTCCCGAGTTTTAGTGAATTTGCGCTCGATTTCAGTGAAAAAGCGTTCGCGTTTCGCGAGTGGTAAACAAAGCGCAAAAAGCGGTGAAAAGCAGAGTAAAAGTGATGCAATTGAAAAGTCGGGGAAAAGTAGGCGTTAATTGCGTTTCACCGATTGATTGATTGTTCACATTATTTGCGATCGAAAAGCGTTTTGAAATCGCACATTTAAATTGCGCAAATTTTTACATCGAATTAATTAAAGTCATTTGTCGCATTTAGAAGCGTTTTATTTCATCTATTCACATTTTTCCAACTATAAAAATTGTGTTGAGTGTGTTTTTTTTCGCACTTCTTTTCTATCGAACTGAATGTCCACTTTGAATTGATCGCTGAATTATTGTTCCTTGATTCCTTGACCTAAATATGAAAATTTACCACAATAGCATCGATTTCATTTTTTCACACTCACACTCTTTATATTGTTAGGTTGTTATGGTAAATAAAAATCGTATCGCTTTATATCAAAAGTTTTTGTACCGATTAGTTTTATTTGAATTTTGTAAGATAAAAGTTTTAAACCAATTTTTTTGAAAATACGCTCAAAGTTATTAAAAAGTTTTGGTTTTGAGATTTTTTTATATTCAAATGATGAGTTTTTAGAACTTTCATTGACAGAATTAATGATTAGAATTAATAAAAGAAAATTACATTTTAATGTAGGAAACAATCTTAACGATTAATTTCATTGAATAAGTTCTAATTATCATGCGTCCCGTAAAAATCTAGAATTGCTTTAAATGCTGATAACTCCCTAGAAATTGCTCAAATTTTTGAATTCTTTAATTTAATCAAAAATGCACTCTATGCTAAGTATACAATTAAAAACTTGACAGTTAAATTATGTTTTTAAGCTTGTTTTTTAAAATCGCAAAAATAATTATTAAAAATTTGTTTGGCGGGTGTTTTTCAAATTTAGGCCTCGATGATTTCATCAAGCTATGAAAAATTTTTGTTTAAGTATTTTTAATATTATCTTCCTAACATATCTAATACAAAAAGCTGAAATTGAAAAAATTTTATATAGAAATGTTTAATTTATCAGCATTGATTTTTTTAAAAAAAACTAGTAAAATGAAAAATGCATCTGACTATGTTGCATTACTTTTTTATAATCTGCCCAATTTGATCATCTTATTTGAGTACTTGATGACTTCAAAAATAGACGAATTATGAGTAATGAAATAATATATATTCATTTTGGTGTTAGATTTTGAAGCTCTCTCATGTATTAACCCAAATATTTTAAAGTTCTCGTTTGATTCATTTTCACTATTACAAAGAATTTTGAGGTTCATTTCGCGCTCTGAACACTTATTTTCGGTTTTATTTTTAATAAGATCTCAAATAATAAACCATGAACAATAATATTTAAACAAATTCCCTAGTTTTAACATGTTGAATATGTTTGTAATTTCAAATTTCTAACTACAGCGCATATTTTCAAATGAAATTGGCCAATGCAAATTTAAAGACATTTTTAAATAAATTATAGATTCCATTATTTTGTTACGACAAATATGAAAAAAGATTTACATATTGATGAAGATTTACATATCATAAATATATTAAAAGATTAAATTTAACTTTTTGGGTGCACCGAATATACCAATTTAAAAAAAATTCTAGATTTTTACGGGACGCATGTTATTGTGCGAAATTATCTGTTTGAAAATAGTAAATATTTATTTATACAGTGCATAAGGTTCAAGATTTTACCTGTATTTATAAGAATTTTTTTTCAAATTTAAGAATAGGTAAATAAAATTATTTAACAGGAAGATTTGAACTCGAAACTCTAAAATTGTAGATACGCAACTAATGTCTTTAATTGCTTTTATTTTCAATCTGACGCGCATACATTTGTTATGTATCGTGCTTAAGCGAATAAATTCAAAAATCAATTTCAAAATGATTGCCTGAGTAAATTCAAAAATATTAGATGAGTTCAGCAGCTAAACCCTCGACCGCCTTTTGAGGATCGAATTTGTAAGCGAGGAAACAGTTTTGAAGTGTAGCCATGCTTACTTCATTCTTCGACTCAACTACCTCACAAAATTGTTTGACTAAAGATTCGTCGCATTCAGGATAGAAATGCTTGAACATAGCTTCAACTTGTTCGTCACTAGGATAATCAATAAGCTGTTGCACATCAACTCGACCAGGACGTATTAAAGCAGGTTCTAGTCTATCGATAAAATTTGTCGTCATGAAAATGATTCTTTGTTCGGTAGAAGCGACACCATCCAACGCATTGAGGAAGCCGCTAAATGTAATGTCAGTCTCAGCACTTCTTCGCTCTTTGAATGCAGCGTCAATATCTTCCAACAAAATGATGCTATTTTCAGGCGTCGAGTTGAATAATTCGTTTAATTTTTCGTCCGACAGATTAGGTGAGCTCAATGGAACAATGCAAATATTTTTTCCTAATTCACCAGCAATAGCTTTCACAAAGCTACTCTTGCCGCAGCCCGGTGGCCCGTAGAGCAAATAACCGCGTCGATATTGTATACCACGTTCAATGTACCAGTCCTCAGATTTACTAAATTCAGTTAAATCATTCATTATTCGTTTAGCTACATCTCCACGAAGGAACACCGAACTCAATGGTCTTAATCTTCTCGGATTACCAATTCGAGACCAGTACCCTTTGCCAGCTGAGTAAATTAATGTGCGATTCTTCACTTTTGGTGGTTGGTCAAAATTTTCAGCTTCGCTCAGCAAATCGTCGAGAAATGACTTATCACGACCGATGCTCGATAAAATGAGCATACCACTAGGGCCTCTGCGTGTTTTTTTCACATTGGCTTCTCTTCGTAACTTAATTACGCGACCGTTAAATTTGAAGTAGTGAGTACCATTTGCAGGAAAATATTTGTATTTTGATGTATACTTTCCGTATTCGTCTTGTTTGTAATCAATATCCACCGAAACGTTGCGACCATTTATTTTGTAGTTGGACCAATGAAGAACCATATAATATGCAGGGTTGCGCGAATCGTCTTTTATTTCATCGATCTCCATTCTCACCACAAAATAGCGAGAAAATAATTCGAATAAAACGGAAGCCGATTTCTTGACGAAGAGTAAACACGCCAAAGTGAAAAACAAAGCAAGAGCGACATTGTAATTTTCACTACTCAAAGCGTTGCTAAATGTTGCTCGGTTCATAGCGTTAGACTTATGAAAAAGTAAATCCCTGAAACAGATCAACAACGATTTCAATTTTGCACTCGATTTGATCGATTCTTATAATTTTTTTTTTCCAATTTCGCTTTTTTGACTTTCACTAAGAATCAAATGTCGAAATAGAAGTGATTGCTTGCCATTTTGAGTTTAAAGTTTAAACTCTTCATTAAAGTATTTGTTGCAATTAACGCATTGATATTTCTTTTTATAGGTTAGAATGAGGGGCAAAAAGTAGCCACTATTGGCTATCCATTCAGTTCTTTGTTCGTGATATGACCAATGAATTAAGTGACTCTTTGACCGTTAACTGTACAGGGAAGATAAAAATAAATTTTAGTAATCTGGAGTCACTTAATGCCCACAGCTATCACAAATAGCCTTAATAAATTCAAGCGAATTTTAAAATCTGTTCATTCTCACTATTCTCTGAATTTTGCTATAAATTTCTAATTTTTGAGAGAACTCTGTTTGCGAATCACTACAGTTCATTGAATTTGATTGAATTTAATGCAAATTAATTTGGTGAGCGAAAACAACATAAACCACAACTTTGTGACAAAATTAGCGATGTTTTACTTATATGACCCGAAAAATTGTTTATTCTAGAAGCGCCTGATATGATTAATTTTGGTCTTCAAACAAGTCTACTTAGAGGATGGAAAAAAATTGTTTTCTTGCAACGAAAAAACTAATTGGTTATATTCAAAGATCACATCATCATTTGAAAAATAATGTAAGAGAGTAGCTTAAGTTTAAAAAAACTGCTAATTAAAAACATTAAATTCCTTAGTGGCAAACATGACATTTAGCTGCTAATTGTTGCTAATGCAAAAGGCATATTTATATGAAAAAATAAGCAATTTTTTCTCCTATTGGCCGATATTTTTCACTGTCGAAAGTTCTCATAACTCACTAATTGATAATAAAAATTAACAAAACATTCTGTTAATAAGAAGCAGATATTGCTTATGCATATTGTTTTGGCACTAAGCACTGAAAAACATTAGAACATTTCTTACTTTCGGCCCTTACAATAAAACAATAAATACATTAGCAATACATTCGCTTCTAATTAACAGAAAGCAACGCATGTGTTAATGTTTTTTTCGGCACTTTTGTAAAATTATGAATATGAGCTATATCTGCTTCTAATTAGCGCATAAATCGAAAAGCAAGAGACATCAAGAATCAAGTCATTTCAAGCTCTAAAGTGAGCTGATTGCGGCAAACTGAAAGCAGTCAAAACTTTGTCGAAAATTGAATAAATTTATTATAAAAGGGTGTATCGCACGTTGTTTTATGATTGTTAAATAAACCCTTTCTTAATAAATCTGTTCAATTATGTTCAGCAGTGGTATTAAACGCTAAAAAACTGTACTAAGCCATATTTGCAAAAATGGCATCAACACAATCGATAGTTTTAAAAATGATTAAGTCCACAGCATCGATACCAATAAAAACTGTTTTTGTGATTTTATTTTTTGCTAAGTTCTAACAAGCTCTTCGCAAGAAACGTAATAAACATGAGTAGTTTTTATATTCAAGTTGTGAGTTACTAGAACTTTCAACAGTAAGGAAATTGGTAAGTTGCCGAAAAAAAATTTGCTTATTTTCTTTATGTAAATACGCCTGTTTTCCATTAGCGGCCACAGGCGAGGTATAGCTGCACTACCATATTTAGCTGTTTAAATTAGAAGTTCTAGTTAAATCGCTTTTCTTTATATTTTACGAAAACAAGGTATATAAATGTTTCTCCAATTAATAGTCGTAGCGTGTACTTTGAAAAGCGATTATTCCGAGAAACTCGGAATTATCAATCCGCGTTAATTTCGATGGAAGGCTATTTTGGTCAAGGAAAGATTTTTAGCGACTCTAGACGTGTTTGAAGCTCGAGATTTATTCTTATCATGCGCTTTTAAAGTTGATAACTTTTAACTTCATAAAGAAAATAATAATTTTGTCCAATTTCTTACTGAGAGTTAGATTGTAGTTTGAGATTAAATATTTGATTCGAAATTTTTTAGATATTCGCTTACTCACTAGCTTCGCCCCCTGACAATTTTGACAGTGTAAAGAAAAACTTGAAATCATCTAAAGATTTATCACAGCATTACCATCAACTAAAAATGTTCATGCGAAAATTTAATTAAACAGTTTTTCCTTGCACTTTTGTGAAATCAATGTAATTCAAGACAATTGGCAGGGTGAAATAACAAAAGTTTTTTAAATTGACAAAAATTAAAATGTTCAAAAAATTTAACGCTTTACGTGGATAAAACTTTTTTTCTGGGCGCAGTAATACAAAATAATTTTTTCTTTTTATATGCCATTTGGTATTTATTCTAATTTTTCAATCAACAACTTTAGCATAATGTTTAGTTTTGTACACAACAAAATCGCAAGTTTTTTTTTTAAAGTTGAAAAATAAAATGCGTTAGCGGGCAAAATTATAAAAATTCACGGCGAGTTATCCTCAAGATGTTTAAAGCTAAAATTGCTAATCTCTTCAGTTTTGCGGCTTTACGCTTGTCGCATGTTGAAATATTGTGCGTTATAAGCGCAAATTTTTATAATTTAGCATCGAAAACGAGTACATAAATAAATTGGACAAATTAAATGAATTTTGCTATATTTTCGAAGGCTTGTTGTGCATTGTATTTGTAAACGATGAAACAATTTTGAAGTGCAGCCATGCTTACTTCGTTCTTCTTCTCAACAAGATCACAAAATTGTTTTACTAAAGATTCATCGCATTCAGAATAGAAATGCTTGAATATTCCTTCAACTTGTTCGCGAATAGGATAATCAATAAGCTGTTGGACATCAACTCGACCAGGACGAATTAATGCAGGTTCCAGTCTATCGAGAAAGTTTGTGGTCATGAAAATGATTCTTTGTTCGGTAGAAGCGACACCATCCAACGTATTGAGTAAGCCGCTAAACGTAATATTAGTCTCATCGCTTTTTCGCTCTTTAAATGCAGAGTCAATATCTTCCAACAAAATGATGCTATTTTCAGGCGTCGAATTGA
>NCKU01000755.1:0-33974 GCA_003675995.1 Dinothrombium tinctorium | reverse complement strand
TCAATTCGACGCCTGAAAATAGCATCATTTTGTTGGAAGATATTGACTCTGCATTTAAAGAGCGAAAAAGCGATGAGACTAATATTACGTTTAGCGGCTTACTCAATACGTTGGATGGTGTCGCTTCTACCGAACAAAGAATCATTTTCATGACCACAAACTTTCTCGATAGACTGGAACCTGCATTAATTCGTCCTGGTCGAGTTGATGTCCAACAGCTTATTGATTATCCTATTCGCGAACAAGTTGAAGGAATATTCAAGCATTTCTATTCTGAATGCGATGAATCTTTAGTAAAACAATTTTGTGATCTTGTTGAGAAGAAGAACGAAGTAAGCATGGCTGCACTTCAAAATTGTTTCATCGTTTACAAATACAATGCACAACAAGCCTTCGAAAATATAGCAAAATTCATTTAATTTGTCCAATTTATTTATGTACTCGTTTTCGATGCTAAATTATAAAAATTTGCGCTTATAACGCACAATATTTCAACATGCGACAAGCGTAAAGCCGCAAAACTGAAGAGATTAGCAATTTTAGCTTTAAACATCTTGAGGATAACTCGCCGTGAATTTTTATAATTTTGCCCGCTAACGCATTTTATTTTTCAACTTTAAAAAAAAAACTTGCGATTTTGTTGTGTACAAAACTAAACATTATGCTAAAGTTGTTGATTGAAAAATTAGAATAAATACCAAATGGCATATAAAAAGAAAAAATTATTTTGTATTACTGCGCCCAGAAAAAAAGTTTTATCCACGTAAAGCGTTAAATTTTTTGAACATTTTAATTTTTGTCAATTTAAAAAACTTTTGTTATTTCACCCTGCCAATTGTCTTGAATTACATTGATTTCACAAAAGTGCAAGGAAAAACTGTTTAATTAAATTTTCGCATGAACATTTTTAGTTGATGGTAATGCTGTGATAAATCTTTAGATGATTTCAAGTTTTTCTTTACACTGTCAAAATTGTCAGGGGGCGAAGCTAGTGAGTAAGCGAATATCTAAAAAATTTCGAATCAAATATTTAATCTCAAACTACAATCTAACTCTCAGTAAGAAATTGGACAAAATTATTATTTTCTTTATGAAGTTAAAAGTTATCAACTTTAAAAGCGCATGATAAGAATAAATCTCGAGCTTCAAACACGTCTAGAGTCGCTAAAAATCTTTCCTTGACCAAAATAGCCTTCCATCGAAATTAACGCGGATTGATAATTCCGAGTTTCTCGGAATAATCGCTTTTCAAAGTACACGCTACGACTATTAATTGGAGAAACATTTATATACCTTGTTTTCGTAAAATATAAAGAAAAGCGATTTAACTAGAACTTCTAATTTAAACAGCTAAATATGGTAGTGCAGCTATACCTCGCCTGTGGCCGCTAATGGAAAACAGGCGTATTTACATAAAGAAAATAAGCAAATTTTTTTTCGGCAACTTACCAATTTCCTTACTGTTGAAAGTTCTAGTAACTCACAACTTGAATATAAAAACTACTCATGTTTATTACGTTTCTTGCGAAGAGCTTGTTAGAACTTAGCAAAAAATAAAATCACAAAAACAGTTTTTATTGGTATCGATGCTGTGGACTTAATCATTTTTAAAACTATCGATTGTGTTGATGCCATTTTTGCAAATATGGCTTAGTACAGTTTTTTAGCGTTTAATACCACTGCTGAACATAATTGAACAGATTTATTAAGAAAGGGTTTATTTAACAATCATAAAACAACGTGCGATACACCCTTTTATAATAAATTTATTCAATTTTCGACAAAGTTTTGACTGCTTTCAGTTTGCCGCAATCAGCTCACTTTAGAGCTTGAAATGACTTGATTCTTGATGTCTCTTGCTTTTCGATTTATGCGCTAATTAGAAGCAGATATAGCTCATATTCATAATTTTACAAAAGTGCCGAAAAAAACATTAACACATGCGTTGCTTTCTGTTAATTAGAAGCGAATGTATTGCTAATGTATTTATTGTTTTATTGTAAGGGCCGAAAGTAAGAAATGTTCTAATGTTTTTCAGTGCTTAGTGCCAAAACAATATGCATAAGCAATATCTGCTTCTTATTAACAGAATGTTTTGTTAATTTTTATTATCAATTAGTGAGTTATGAGAACTTTCGACAGTGAAAAATATCGGCCAATAGGAGAAAAAATTGCTTATTTTTTCATATAAATATGCCTTTTGCATTAGCAACAATTAGCAGCTAAATGTCATGTTTGCCACTAAGGAATTTAATGTTTTTAATTAGCAGTTTTTTTAAACTTAAGCTACTCTCTTACATTATTTTTCAAATGATGATGTGATCTTTGAATATAACCAATTAGTTTTTTCGTTGCAAGAAAACAATTTTTTTCCATCCTCTAAGTAGACTTGTTTGAAGACCAAAATTAATCATATCAGGCGCTTCTAGAATAAACAATTTTTCGGGTCATATAAGTAAAACATCGCTAATTTTGTCACAAAGTTGTGGTTTATGTTGTTTTCGCTCACCAAATTAATTTGCATTAAATTCAATCAAATTCAATGAACTGTAGTGATTCGCAAACAGAGTTCTCTCAAAAATTAGAAATTTATAGCAAAATTCAGAGAATAGTGAGAATGAACAGATTTTAAAATTCGCTTGAATTTATTAAGGCTATTTGTGATAGCTGTGGGCATTAAGTGACTCCAGATTACTAAAATTTATTTTTATCTTCCCTGTACAGTTAACGGTCAAAGAGTCACTTAATTCATTGGTCATATCACGAACAAAGAACTGAATGGATAGCCAATAGTGGCTACTTTTTGCCCCTCATTCTAACCTATAAAAAGAAATATCAATGCGTTAATTGCAACAAATACTTTAATGAAGAGTTTAAACTTTAAACTCAAAATGGCAAGCAATCACTTCTATTTCGACATTTGATTCTTAGTGAAAGTCAAAAAAGCGAAATTGGAAAAAAAAAATTATAAGAATCGATCAAATCGAGTGCAAAATTGAAATCGTTGTTGATCTGTTTCAGGGATTTACTTTTTCATAAGTCTAACGCTATGAACCGAGCAACATTTAGCAACGCTTTGAGTAGTGAAAATTACAATGTCGCTCTTGCTTTGTTTTTCACTTTGGCGTGTTTACTCTTCGTCAAGAAATCGGCTTCCGTTTTATTCGAATTATTTTCTCGCTATTTTGTGGTGAGAATGGAGATCGATGAAATAAAAGACGATTCGCGCAACCCTGCATATTATATGGTTCTTCATTGGTCCAACTACAAAATAAATGGTCGCAACGTTTCGGTGGATATTGATTACAAACAAGACGAATACGGAAAGTATACATCAAAATACAAATATTTTCCTGCAAATGGTACTCACTACTTCAAATTTAACGGTCGCGTAATTAAGTTACGAAGAGAAGCCAATGTGAAAAAAACACGCAGAGGCCCTAGTGGTATGCTCATTTTATCGAGCATCGGTCGTGATAAGTCATTTCTCGACGATTTGCTGAGCGAAGCTGAAAATTTTGACCAACCACCAAAAGTGAAGAATCGCACATTAATTTACTCAGCTGGCAAAGGGTACTGGTCTCGAATTGGTAATCCGAGAAGATTAAGACCATTGAGTTCGGTGTTCCTTCGTGGAGATGTAGCTAAACGAATAATGAATGATTTAACTGAATTTAGTAAATCTGAGGACTGGTACATTGAACGTGGTATACAATATCGACGCGGTTATTTGCTCTACGGGCCACCGGGCTGCGGCAAGAGTAGCTTTGTGAAAGCTATTGCTGGTGAATTAGGAAAAAATATTTGCATTGTTCCATTGAGCTCACCTAATCTGTCGGACGAAAAATTAAACGAATTATTCAACTCGACGCCTGAAAATAGCATCATTTTGTTGGAAGATATTGACGCTGCATTCAAAGAGCGAAGAAGTGCTGAGACTGACATTACATTTAGCGGCTTCCTCAATGCGTTGGATGGTGTCGCTTCTACCGAACAAAGAATCATTTTCATGACGACAAATTTTATCGATAGACTAGAACCTGCTTTAATACGTCCTGGTCGAGTTGATGTGCAACAGCTTATTGATTATCCTAGTGACGAACAAGTTGAAGCTATGTTCAAGCATTTCTATCCTGAATGCGACGAATCTTTAGTCAAACAATTTTGTGAGGTAGTTGAGTCGAAGAATGAAGTAAGCATGGCTACACTTCAAAACTGTTTCCTCGCTTACAAATTCGATCCTCAAAAGGCGGTCGAGGGTTTAGCTGCTGAACTCATCTAATATTTTTGAATTTACTCAGGCAATCATTTTGAAATTGATTTTTGAATTTATTCGCTTAAGCACGATACATAACAAATGTATGCGCGTCAGATTGAAAATAAAAGCAATTAAAGACATTAGTTGCGTATCTACAATTTTAGAGTTTCGAGTTCAAATCTTCCTGTTAAATAATTTTATTTACCTATTCTTAAATTTGAAAAAAAATTCTTATAAATACAGGTAAAATCTTGAACCTTATGCACTGTATAAATAAATATTTACTATTTTCAAACAGATAATTTCGCACAATAACATGCGTCCCGTAAAAATCTAGAATTTTTTTTAAATTGGTATATTCGGTGCATCCAAAAAGTTAAATTTAATCTTTTAATATATTTATGATATGTAAATCTTCTTCATCAATATGTAAATCTTTTTTCATATTTGTCGTAACAAAATAATGGAATCTATAATTTATTTAAAAATGTCTTTAAATTTGCATTGGCCAATTTCATTTGAAAATATGCGCTGTAGTTAGAAATTTGAAATTACAAACATATTCAACATGTTAAAACTAGGGAATTTGTTTAAATATTATTGTTCATGGTTTATTATTTGAGATCTTATTAAAAATAAAACCGAAAATAAGTGTTCAGAGCGCGAAATGAACCTCAAAATTCTTTGTAATAGTGAAAATGAATCAAACGAGAACTTTAAAATATTTGGGTTAATACATGAGAGAGCTTCAAAATCTAACACCAA
Organism: Dinothrombium tinctorium; assembly: GCA_003675995.1. NCBI lineage: Eukaryota > Metazoa > Arthropoda > Arachnida > Trombidiformes > Trombidiidae > Dinothrombium > Dinothrombium tinctorium. The sequence goes on along the minus strand of NCKU01000755.1, from coordinate 28,951 downwards.
AATGAATATATATTATTTCATTACTCATAATTCGTCTATTTTTGAAGTCATCAAGTACTCAAATAAGATGATCAAATTGGGCAGATTATAAAAAAGTAATGCAACATAGTCAGATGCATTTTTCATTTTACTAGTTTTTTTTAAAAAAATCAATGCTGATAAATTAAACATTTCTATATAAAATTTTTTCAATTTCAGCTTTTTGTATTAGATATGTTAGGAAGATAATATTAAAAATACTTAAACAAAAATTTTTCATAGCTTGATGAAATCATCGAGGCCTAAATTTGAAAAACACCCGCCAAACAAATTTTTAATAATTATTTTTGCGATTTTAAAAAACAAGCTTAAAAACATAATTTAACTGTCAAGTTTTTAATTGTATACTTAGCATAGAGTGCATTTTTGATTAAATTAAAGAATTCAAAAATTTGAGCAATTTCTAGGGAGTTATCAGCATTTAAAGCAATTCTAGATTTTTACGGGACGCATGATAATTAGAACTTATTCAATGAAATTAATCGTTAAGATTGTTTCCTACATTAAAATGTAATTTTCTTTTATTAATTCTAATCATTAATTCTGTCAATGAAAGTTCTAAAAACTCATCATTTGAATATAAAAAAATCTCAAAACCAAAACTTTTTAATAACTTTGAGCGTATTTTCAAAAAAATTGGTTTAAAACTTTTATCTTACAAAATTCAAATAAAACTAATCGGTACAAAAACTTTTGATATAAAGCGATACGATTTTTATTTACCATAACAACCTAACAATATAAAGAGTGTGAGTGTGAAAAAATGAAATCGATGCTATTGTGGTAAATTTTCATATTTAGGTCAAGGAATCAAGGAACAATAATTCAGCGATCAATTCAAAGTGGACATTCAGTTCGATAGAAAAGAAGTGCGAAAAAAAACACACTCAACACAATTTTTATAGTTGGAAAAATGTGAATAGATGAAATAAAACGCTTCTAAATGCGACAAATGACTTTAATTAATTCGATGTAAAAATTTGCGCAATTTAAATGTGCGATTTCAAAACGCTTTTCGATCGCAAATAATGTGAACAATCAATCAATCGGTGAAACGCAATTAACGCCTACTTTTCCCCGACTTTTCAATTGCATCACTTTTACTCTGCTTTTCACCGCTTTTTGCGCTTTGTTTACCACTCGCGAAACGCGAACGCTTTTTCACTGAAATCGAGCGCAAATTCACTAAAACTCGGGAGAAATTCGCTAAATTATGGAATATGAAATGAAAAGCGAAAGCGAACAAAATGCGAACGTTTTGAGTTTTTTGAATTGAATCCACGCTTTTAATTTACGCCTTACCTTTTCGAAGCGAAAGCCGATTGCGTTTTTTTGCTCTCAAAATGGCATCGAACGCCTTTTTCACTTTGTTCGTATTGCTGCTCGCCTGCGATCGGATGTCTGCCGAGCAGCCGATCGCCGTGATCGAACCGCATTTGCTTATCTCAACGTTGGATGGTTCATTGTTTGCGATCGGTAAACGAAGCGGTCTCATCGAATGGTCTGCGAAAGAGGACAGTATTGTGAAGCTGCCGTCTGTGCCTAATATCACCGACAAGAATCAGGTGAAAATGCCCATGTTTTTGCCCGATCCGAAAGACGGCTGTTTGTATCGTTACAACGGTGTGCTGACTGACGACCGCAGCAGCACCGGTAAAAGCGATACGAAAAGCGAACGCGACGTACTCGAAAAATTGCCATTCACGTTAAGTGAACTGATCTCGGCATCGCCTTGTCGAAGCAGCGACGGTCTTCTGTTCGTCGGCAAAAAAGTCGACTCATGGATAACACTCAACAAAGAAACAGGTGAAAAATTAAATGTGCTCAGCGCCGACAGTCCAACTTGCCCGCGATCGCAACACTTCAACAAAAAGGGTGAACCGGTGGCTGACGATCAAATACTTCTTGTCGGTAAATCCGAATTTCATCTTTCGATTTTTGATTTAAAAACCAAAGAGAAGAGATGGAATTTAACCGTAGTTGATTATTCGAATACTGCGCAGAAATTCATTAAGCAAAACAAATACGACCTTTTGCATCTTACTTCAAGTAAAACCGGTCGAATAGTCACATTCGACGTGACGAGTGAAGAAAATGAACAAAAAATATTGTGGACTCATCAACTTGGTTCTCCTATTGTTTCGATTTATGAATATAGCGACGTTACTAAGTACGGACAAATGATTAAAGTACCGTTTACGACTATTGGTGAAGATTTCTCGAAGCCGAACGCTACCAAATTCAATAAGAATTTGTACCCAAGTTTATATATTGGTGAAACTGATTCGAAATCGTTGTATGCATTGACAACACTGGTAGATTTAGAACAAACGCCAATATTATCAAGTAAAATTAGATTTTCATCATTTCCGCTTCTCGAAGGACCAAACGATGGCGTTGAAACAGATCGCTTTGACACAAAATCATTTTTTAATGATTTTACTTACTCCCCCATTTATGGATTTTATGAATATCCAGATTATTCAAAAAGCGAAGTCATCCCTCAGCTTGCCATCGCGCAATTGCCCAAAAATAATTTAATTACGCAAAAGCTACCAACACTTTCTGAAGGTATTCAAAATTCAATTATTGCGAATCCAACGAATGATGATCCTAACTATGAATACCAACATTCGGCATTATTTATCTTGTTGACTACCCTTGTTGTAATGTTTAGCATCAGTTGTGTATTATGGGCTCACAAAAGACGAAAACAACAACCGAAGAAAAACTTTTCTTCAGAAAACTTTTTAACGGTCGGTAAGATTAGCGTTAATACAAAAGAAATAATTGGTCGAGGATCGTCAGGAACTTGCGTTTATAAAGGCTTATTTGAAAACAAGCAGCTTATTGCTGTAAAACGAGTGATATCAGATTACTTTATACTTGCCGATCGTGAAATTGAGCTGCTTCGTAGTTTACAACATCCCAATTTAATTCGCTACTTTGCAACTGAATCAGATAACATGTTTCGGTATATCGCGATTGAATTGGCAGAAACAACTTTGGATGATTTAGTTGAAAACGGTCGCAATTTGGATTTAGACGCGATTTCCATTCTTGAACAATCAAGCAATGGCCTTTGTCATCTTCATTCTTTAAATGTCGTTCACCGCGACATAAAGCCAGCAAATATCCTAATCTCAATGCCGCTGCCTCCGTACAATCGGCGAAAAGTGATGATTACCGACTTTGGTGTGAGCAAAGTATTGAATCAGGACCACACATCAACAATAAATGGTTTTTCTACTACAAAAGTTCTAAACGGCACCGAAGGTTGGATTGCTCCTGAAGTTTTGTTGGCTAAAATAAACAAAGATGCGAATTTCATGTCATCGAAACCTATAGATATTTTTTCTTTAGGTTGTTTGTTTTATTACGTACTTACAAATGGATTCCATCCATTTGGTGACCCTCTCGAAAGACAGGCCAACATATTAAAAAGTCAGATTAATTTGACTAAATTGACCGAAGAAGAAGAATATCTTAAATCAAATTTAATTGAAACTATGATTTCGAAGAGTCCGTCTGAGCGTCCAACCATTGAGACCATTTTAAAACATCCAATTTTTTGGCCGAGTGATAAGCAGCTACAATTCTTACAAGATGTATCTGATCGCCTCGAAAAAGAAGCGATTGATTCAGAAAGTGTTCGATGCTTAGAACGCGGAGGATTTGACGTTGTTAAAGGTGATTGGAAACGTCACATTACAATTGAGTTACAAACTGATCTTAGAAAGTTTAGAAGCTACAAAGGAAATTCAGTTCGTGATTTATTGCGTGCAATGCGAAACAAACGCCATCATTATAGAGAATTACCACCAGAAGTGCAATTATCTTTGGGCTCAATTCCGGATGAATTTTTAATTTATTTCACAACGCGTTTTCCTCGACTTGTGATACACACCTACATTGCTTTTCAATCGTTTAAATTCGAAGACATTTTTAAATCGTATTACGATCAAGATACAGCTTGGGATTTTCAATTTCCACCATTACCCAAGTCTGGCATTCGTTGGTATGATGGAAATCGATCTCCAGAAAAGAGGCACAAAGCGAAAACGGACAACGAAATTGTGCTCGCGCCAAATGGCGTTATATCTACCGATGCTTAATAAGCTCTTTGCATTTTCTTTATACATTTCGCACAAAAATTTATTAAAATCTTCGAGCACTTCTGGGGTTAAACAATTTATGGACGCAGCAGCTAATGCCATGTTAAAATTTTCAAGTGAATTTGTTCGTGTTCCTCACTCGCATCTTCAAGTTTTTCATCAGCCAAGATAACTTTAAATGTTATTTTTATTTGAATTCTTCTTGAATAATTTGTCTTTGTCAATTTTTTTTCTATTATTTTACAACGAAAATTAAAATCTATCAAAAATTATAAATAATTTATAAATTATTATGGTTATTAATTTTCATATTCTTTAATTAAATTATCTATTTTGATTTTGTGCTTTCTCATTTACAAAACCAAAAAGAATCTTTTTGAAATGAAATTTACTAAAAAAAGGCCTAAAAAAACAATTCAACTGGCGTAAATCTATTAAATCGGTGACTATGGTAATATTCAAAATAAGAATTTCAATATTCAGAATCGATTATCTTTGTTCGCAGCAGTATTACCCTGAGCAAAAAGTTTCTATCTGCGCATTCAAAAATGTTTGTAATTTGCAAAATAGAAAATTTTTCATTGAGAGTAGTACAAAGCACGATTTTCTCAACTTTATTATCTAGCCGAAATCGTGCGAAACAATTTTTCGCACTTATTCTAATTTTCACCTACAAGATTTTTAAGTGTAAGGCTCCGATTTCGATGAAATATTAAAATAAGATGGCTGAATATTAGTCAAGTAAAAACGCAAATAAAAATTTTGACCGAAACTTGGCAAAAAAATTGAAGTTGCAATATTAAATATCAAAATAAATGTCAAATTGCGACGGTCGGCTCTTGCCGTCATAAGAATTCAGATTCGATGATTGTGAAACGGATTTTTATGTTTAGACGAACGTTTTACTATTAACAAAAACACGAATGCAAAATGCGTTTTAGAGCGAGAAATTGCACAAAATTATGATAAGTTTATTAATGTACATAGAGTGGTTAACTAAAGACTAGTTTGAATATAGGGAAGCGATACGGGGAAGTGGGACACTTGCGTGAGTGAACGAAGAATGAAGTTAGGAATGATCGAGTGTTAGCAAGAGCGAAATATACGTTTTCTATGCTATATTTATGCACACGTTTTTGCTATCGCATTGGCGTCGGCCAATTTGATCATCCATTGGCGTGTTGCAAAGAGCGAAAGTTCACACAAATTTACGCGTACTTAATTTCGTAGTACGTAGTTGCTGGCACTTAAGCGAACTTGCAAGCCATGAGATATCGAGTGGACCTATTTTCTTCTCACCTTTTACCATCTAATTACTGTGCTTTGGTTTTTTACATATTTTGTTGAAAGTCATAATGTTTATTTTGTAAATTATCGTTAGATTAACTTCATGAATATAAAAATCAATCTTAAGTGTGTAATAGAGTTTCATATGCTATAATTAAGCTAAAATTCTGATGAACGTTTTTTGCCATTCGAGCATTTGTTAAATTCTAACAGGTCATGAAAATTAACATTTTACAATTATTTCGATCTATAGAAATTATATTTTTTAAATAATTTTAATTTTTTATTATGAAAAGTCAATAAAATAATCATCGCTCAAAGACTTAGACTTTGAGATTAACGATGGAAAGCGGAAAACGGAAATTCTTTATGATCTTCTCTTAGATGAAGTTCAAAATGATTATTCTTAATGTTCTTAAAGTGAAATTTTTTATTTCTTTGCTTTAGAAATTTTTCACAAGTGCGTATGTTTGAAGAGTAAAAATTAAATTTCAACATTCAAAAGTTTTATAACATTTGAAATTTTTATAACGAGTGGAATAATTTTTTGACGGTTTTTTAAACATTTTTAGATGCAAATTTAAAAGCGTAAAAAGTTTTTGGACGCTATGTGAAATTAAACAATTAAATGAATTCACCATGATGTTCAGTCGAATTTTCTTATGATGCTATTTTCTCAGTTCAATTCTCAAATGTATTTAATTATTTTAATTTTTTTTTTAAAATTTCAATTAGAACATTTTAACGTTTAAAAGCATTCGATGCTGATTAGGATGATTTAAAATTAGCTCTTTTGCTTTGAAAGCTTTTGTTAAATTATTTTTATACAATTTGTCATTATCCTAATTTTAACGCCATTAGTATTTTCGCTAATTGCAAATTAGCAAAATTCTTTGCTCAAAAGAAAGCGTTTGAATTTTATAATTTTTTAACTTTTTTGTTGACAGTGACAATGAAGATCTTATAGACAACGTCTCGCCGCTATTGTCTCTTCTTTTTCATCTAGTTCTACACGAGAATTAGGTCACTAGCAGAAAATGAAAGTAATGAGATCGTAGCAAATCGCTTTACGCAGAGAAACTGTACTAAACAAACGAAGAAAAGTTTACTTTTTTTTATCGAGAATAAAATAAAAAAACGTTTACTTTCTTTGTTCTTTTCAAGCGAATCTTATTTCAGAACATTAGATTTGTTCACGCAACATCTTAAAACTAATGCGCGCATTAAGAGGAATGTAAAGAAACTAAACCTACGCTAAGCGTAAATAAAGAATGAAGCATTAAAGTGCATCGCTTTGTTAGTTTGTTACCATTCATAAATTCAATTGAAAATAATCATAAAGCTTCGCTTCATTTACTTGTATAAAATGTGAAGCAAAACAAACTCTTCAGAAAGCATGGAACGTGGATGAACTCAAAATCCTACACGTTTTTTCACCTTAAATTGCACCTATTTCATTACACTTTCAAATAAACGCTTCAAAAGCGTGGACGCTGAAAACATGTTGATTTCCAATGGAGAATTTTGAGTACGTGCTTTGGGCGTGTTTATTGACTCAACATAAACATTTAATGAAAGAAAAAGTTTTTTAATTTTAGTAACAAATTAAAAGTAAATATAAAAATTTGACTTATTCACATTAACTAACTACTTTTTGAATAGAAATACTTGAAATAGCAAATAATGGCTACTTATTAATCAACAAAATTGTGTCTTCCTTAATTGTGTCTCTGCAGTTTCTTTGTTCTTTGTTTACCAAAATTTTCATCAATATCAATTAAGCGCTAAACAAGAGCTGATTTAATTTTGACTTCATTTATCCAAAAAACGTGATTACTGCTGCTTCGTTCACAATTATCCTCACTCGCCGAGAAGCAAATGAATTTATTTAAAGAACTCCTCAAAATGATCGGAGAGCAGCGTGAGGCTGGTGGTTAATTGCGACTAACGAGACGGGAGACGAATGCCGTTTTAAAATAGAGAAATGATAATGAAGATTCAATTCGACTACTAGGATGCAAATGACGTTTGATCTTCTTTTAAAAGCTAGGAAATTAAAATGTTTTTTCCTATTTTGTTTACGCGATTGGTTACGTGAGTGAGTACACACAATTTGCCTATGGATATTTTTTTCTGCCTCTGTAAGCAGCCGAAAACTTTTCTACGACATTGCGCCTTCGTGCAATTTTGACTGCCCACTGACTTTGATGAAGACCAATGGTTTTACACTCTTCACGCCCTTAAGATTTGACCAAAATCAAATGATTTCTAATTTTAGCCGAAAATAGAAAGGAAAAAAAAGTTTCATTCGCAATATTTAAATATCGCTCAAGCCATCGAGAAGAACTCAGTGAACGTTTTCGATTCGCGCAAAACGAATTACAAGTCTAGTCACTTGAAAAAGACTAATACATTCCATTTAGATAATTAATTTTGTTCTAATCATTAAGGTAAGCTAATCATCTTTGCCGAATGTGAATTGATCACATAGTCATTAATTTATTTTAATTTTTTCCTAGAGAAAATGTACTCATCGATTGCTCCGTTGATTTTATTAGCCTCATCCTGCCTGCTTATATTCAATACGACGCCGCTAGTCGAAAGCAGCAATGTACGCGATTTGCACAAACGAAGTTTCGCGAGTTTAGGATGTCTCGGTGTGTACAATAAAGCAACTTTCGCTCGATTGAGCCGCGTTTGCGAAGATTGTTATCAAATGTATCGCGACGACGATTTGCACGGCTTGTGCAGGTAAATTTCAAATTTGTTTTCAAAGTTTGAATTTTTACGATTTTTTTGTTTTGTTTTGTTTTCTTCGCAGGAGCAATTGCTTCAATAACGAATACTTTAAGAAATGTTTAGAAGCGCTACTGTTGAGCCACGAAAAAGAGAAATTCGACGAAATGGTGATGGATCTTTACGGTAAAAAGTGAGTGAAGATTCAACGCGAACTCAAACGCTTAAATGTATGTTTAAAAATTGTCTATAAAATATTTAAGTTAACATAAGAACATAACACAAAACACAAAAATACACAAAAATAAACTTGTATGAAAGCGAAGAACCAAAGATTTGTAAAGAAAAACTTGAGAGGAAAAATCTCGCATTCGTGATATGCCTAAAACCACACAAATTTTGACGGAAATTTACGTTCAAATAATCATTGTATTGTGACGAAGTAAACTATTTAGTGAGATTATTATTATTGTAATTATTATTTTGCATTTAAAAAATGTACTTAATTTCAAAAATCAAATAAATTATTTATCAAGCATTTCGCATCTCCGTTCATTTTTTTTAATTCGTTCTCCGCAAAAATAGTAAAACGTTGAGCGTTTTTAAAATGTAAATGATGCGGATTGATGTTTCACGCGGTGATCTTCAAACTTTTCTCTTCATTTTCGCTGATTTAGCACTAAACAAAGTAATTTTTTTAGAAAGCTCCTATTGTGAAGAACAGCAAAATTGCATTTGAATAAATGTATAAAATATTATCAAAATGAAAGAAATTTTATCAAAATCTAAAAACTTTAAACAAAACTGTGGCTTATTCAATGCTTTTAAAAAGCGTATTGAATTTTGAAACGCTGCAGATGTATTAGCACTACCTGTAGATTTATTGCATTTAAATCATCAGTAAAAGTGGAAAAATAAATTGCGCAAAAATTTAATTTAAAAAAGGATGCGTAAAAGGATTTTATTTTAATATGTGCAAAATAATTTTTTTCTGTTTTAATTACATAAAACTTAGTTTTTTCCTGAATAGATTTTCAATTATAGAGTGCAAGTGAATTTTGAATAATCTCGAAATGATTGTTCAATAAACTAATAAGCTCAATAAACTTTAGCTCAGCAGTTCAGAATTTTCGATCTTTGCATTTCAATTTCATAAATGAATTTCGTTTCAATACGCTGTTCAAAGCAGATTTTAGCACATGAGTGATCAAATCATGTCACGTTCAATGTGACTTAGTGATTTTCGCTCACGACTTTTCACAGTTTTTCAAAATTTTCACTACGCTAATGGCGTTCATTGTGTAAAATTTTCACATGAAAAAAATAGAAAAATATCACAAAAGAAGCGTTTTAATCATAATTGAAACGATTAGACAAGTCAAAACAAAATAAGACCGAGCAGTGAACACCGTGAAAACAATGAAACCGTGAATGTTCACTCACGATACAGTGAAAACCCGTGAGTTATGCGTGATTCACGGGGATTCACGTAACGTTGCTACTCTCTAGTTCAAAGCAGGTTGAAATATTGAATAGAATTTTAAAAAATAAACTTTTACAGCTCGTGTCAGAATATTTTGCTATCTTATCGCTACAAAAAAAAAACGATTTATAATTGCAAAACATTTTGGTAAGAGCTGTACGACATTTATTGCGTGGAATTTCGCTCTTTAAATCAACAATAACGACAAGATATTTGTGTGAATGCTGCATTTGAACAAAACATTTGTTTAATAAGTTTAAGTTACTTCATTGCAGCAAATAATAGCAAAAAAAATCAAATGATAAGATTAGCGAATAATGCAATAAGCGACTCGTTGAGAATTTTTTATTTTCAGCTTCAACAAACTCACTTTTTAAATGTGACTCGTTTTATTTTTTGAATCAAACATGGCTTCAAACGAGAAGCGAATCAAACGTTTGGTGCACGCATTATCGTTCTCGCTGCTGATCATGTTCATCGCGTTCTTGGCGTCGGTGATCGTCGGCTTCAAAGAGTATCAGGAAGAGGAGAAACAATTGGAAGAGGCTTCGTTTCTTTACTACGATCCGAGTGATTATGAGTTCAATCGCATCGTTTTAGCGGGCGTAACCGCAATGGTTTTCTTTGTGATTTGCATCGGCATTATAGGCGCGCAATTGCAACACTTTTGCATGCTGCTGTTTTACGGAACTAACGGCATCGGTGTTTGCATTTTGATGGTGATGGTACTGCTCGCCGAGCACATGGTTAATTTGGCTTTAGCCGTATTTATGCTCGTTATAACGATCGTATCATCAATTGTTTCGCTCGTCTTAGCATTCGAAGTGAATCGATATCGAAATTACGCTTCGACAAAAGATCCATTCACAGTGATCATGTCGCAAATATCTTGAATGTAATTTCGAAAAAAACTAAGCAAACGCAGCTTTCTAAAACTAATATCGTAGTTGGCCACCTTAACAAGCTTCCTCTCCCATTCAAAACTTCATTGAATAAGATAACATTAATGTGGCTATTACTGTACTTTCAATGCGTATGAATATTGTTCGTTACACAAAAAATCAAAAAATTCAAAATTTTCAAAATTGTGGCTGGTTTAAATTTAATGTATGATAAGCAATCACGATTTAATAAACAGTTGAAATTAATTTTTACTGAGCTTGTTCAAAAGTTAGAAACTCTCGGAAAAGCAAGAAAAAGGCTTGCAATCTAAGCAATAAGCAAAAATAAAGATATGAAAACGCAATAAAAAGAAATTACTTGTTAGTCTGTTTTGAATTATAACACGTTGACAATTAAAACAATTTTTGTCGATTGTTTTAATTTGTGTTTTTTACCAAAATCATCGCCAGAGGATTTCTGCTCTTTTCTCAAAGTAACTTTTTCCTTAGTTTTCAACTATTCTGTGCAAAAATTTTCTCATTCTGTAGGCAAAGCTTGATATTCAGTTAAGTAAATATTTTAAGCAAAATACTTCAAGCAGAGCCCGGTTAGCTCAGTCGGTAGAGCATGAGGCTCTTAACCTCAGGGTCGTGGGTTCGAGCCCCACATCGGGCGCAATTAACTTTTGCTGAAATTTTCCATTCTGAAAAAAAATTGCAACGATGGGAAATTCAACGACATTTGAAAACGCAGATCAGAAATGAGGAAGTAGAGCGTGTACAATAGACGCAAAAAACTCCACTGTTACATCATTGAAGGATTCTTATGCTGAATACTTTAACGCTAATCACCAAACTCAAGCAACCATTCGTAGTTAAACTCACCTTCAATGCCGGTAGACACGTGAGAAAAGCATTTGCGTTTCGTCTTCAGTTGTTTAGGATTTAGCACAATAAATGCTTCAATTGACTTTATTTGGCGCTCTTTCGATCACAAAAATTTTTGCTATTTGCCTGCCGACAATGATGGATTAAAATAGAAAATTTTGATAAAACAAAATTTATTGGTGAAATGTAACTTTATCTCGGGTGAAAATTTCGAGTGAATAATGGTCAGCCACAATCACCGAGTTTTTGTTTGATTTCAGTTTAAGAAAAGGCTGTAATTACAGTGTTCTTGAAAATATTCTGCTTATAAAAATTCCGCTTTTTATCTCTAATGAAATATTCACAACTGTATACATACAGTCTTGGTAGATAATGAGAGCAAAGTGGTCATTTGAATAGCAGATGCATTTGCTGTGTTTGGCAGTAAACAATGGAAGCCGAAATACAAATGCTTTACTCACTTCTACGTCGACATTAAAGTTGACAGACAGTGTAAATTGAAATTATTTTTAGCTTGCCGTTTGCTGTACGAGCATCGCGAATATTTTTCACTAGCTGGCGAATGATGCGACAAAATTTGCAAGAATTTTCTCTCATGCTTAAACCAGTAATCGAATAAACAAGCTTAATAAGGTATGAAACTTTTTTTTGAGTTTGTGAGAAGAGTATAAAAAGCCACAAAGTCACTTGTTTATGTATCAAATTAAAATTTTTACGCCGAAAAAATTAAATTTTAATCGCTTGTAAATGATTTAATCAAAAATTTGATTTTGTTTCGATTAGAAAGGCAAATGAGCGAGTAAGTTTGTTAAGACTTTGAAACAACTTAACCTTTAGATTGAAAAGTTGCGAATTTTAATTGCAGAAAAAGCTCTCACTTTACTGCGCGCTTTGTTGAATAAACAAGAATTGTGGCAAGTGGCAATAAGGAAGCATTTTGAAATTTTTTAATTCTGCATTTCAAAACTATTTTTTAAGCTTAAAAGCCCAACGACTGAATTCGTTGAATTGAAAGTAGTGTTACTCTTTTTGTTGTTGTTGTCGTCGTTTTTGTTAATTTCAAGCTTTAAAAATTATGCAACATTTACAGAGTGCTTCAAAAAGAAAATTTTCTTGAATAACCAAGTTTTTTTATTCGTTCTTTTCCGAAATATAATTGAAAACGTTGCATAAAATTACCTCGAATGGGTAGATGAACATGCTAATGATGTAAGCATACGGCGAACAGTTACACCATTAGTGTGGAACAATGAAGAGCTAATTAATAAGAAATCTCATGGCAAATTGTCCTCTATTTAAGCTTTTTACGCTAATCTTGATGATTGCGAAAAGCAAACGCTTGTTTTATTTTTTTACTACCTGAACGCGGCGAGAATCACGAACTTTTATTTATAGTGAAAAAAGCGATTTCGAAATCAGTTTTAAGTTGTGAAAGGCAAAACTTCAAGAATATCAATTGAAGGGTGCATCTGAATCGGGTTTTATAACGTTTTCACGCACTCACGTTTGCTACGGTTTTCAGGTAAAAGAAAAAATATTTTTTAAACTAAAAAATTTTCAATGTCGCGAATTTGTTTGATGTTGTGCATTTGTGTGTTATTAACGCATTTGACGTTGCAAAGAACAATACCGTCATCCGGTACGGAAGTTGACGATAGTTTGGCGATTGTCTACAAAAAGATCGAAGCGCTTGAAGAGATCAAGAGAAGTATTACTGATTTATTCTCAAGCATCGAGATGCGTTTGATTAAAGAGCCCGTCGCTCGCGAAACATTCATACAAATGCGTAAACGTAATCTGGAGAAAGTTGTCCATCTGCGACACTTGCTAATATTACTCGAATCAAAAATTGTAGAACGCAAAGATTTTAAAATGGTTGCCGACATATTCACCGCTTTATCCGAAAAACGAAATAACGAAACGTCGATAATGGTCGATAGTATTCAAAAGACGGCGAACGAGTTAAACGAAACGATTCAATCTGAATTGGCTCAATTGGTGGAAAATGTGAACAAAGATCGAAATCCATTCAGCTTGCATTCACTGCTTAATGTCGTAAATCGGATGGATTTCAAATTACTTAAAAAGTTTTAAAATAAATGGTCTTAATTTATAAAATATTCCCAGTCTTTTCAATAATTTATAATTTCTATGTTGTTCCAAAAAAATGAAATACAAGTTCTATAAATTAAACATCTTGAAGTCTCAATTTTCTTAAACCAAACATTTTTCGTTCTCAAGACTCGAATCTTTCAAATGTCACAACTAATTCGTAATGTGGCGTGTGTGGAAACAAATCGACAGGAATAGCGTTATCAAGATAAAATGGAATTCCGCGAATGTCACGTCTGATTCTTTCAGGTAATACCAAATGAAAAAAATTTTGTGATGCATTACCTTCTGGTTTACATGAAATGTAGACAACTCTTTCGATAAAAGGCAAGTCTCGAATCGCTTTTATCACGGATGTCGTAAGGCCATCACGCGATGGATTCGCAATGACAACTATTCTTCTATTGCTTAAATCATCATAAAGCCGGTGAAAAACATTTTCAACTAATCCATCAATGAAAACACAATTTTTGATGTGGTTTAATTCGGCGTTGCGTTTAGCATCTTCAATGGCAGATTTCGATCGGTCGATTCCGATTACGCGTTGAACGTAGGGTGCAATTTGAAGAGAGAGTGCGCCTATACCACAACAAAGATCAATCACAATGTGATTCGGTGAAAGTTTAAGTTCATCGATAACTACTTTATACAAAACTTCAGCTGCGTCAGTGTTCACTTGAAAAAATGTTTCGGGAGATATTTCAAACGTTATACCATTTAAAGTCTCTTTCAGAGTTTTTTGTCCAAAGAGTAGTTGAAAAGGTGCAGTTTCGTGAGTACAACGCACACCAGGACACGCTTGAAAAAATAAACTCAAAATACTATTTTCTTCAGCAAGTGAGTTAAAGTAAGTCTTAAGTCTTTGTTTTTCATCATCGATATCATTTGTTTTAAGTTTCTGCGGATGCATTACAGTGATAAGCATATGTTCGCCTTTTCTGTTGCTTCGAACGATGAATCTGCGCCAATTTCCACCGTCGGTGAGATCGGTGCATATGTCTAAAGGCGAGAGTGTGCGAAGATAGGTTTGAAATAATTTCGCCAACTTTTTGTGGCTGTTTTTAGTAATAATGAGTTCGTCGTCAGGCTCGACGCAAACTACGCGTTCGCCTCGCGACGGTCGACCAACACAAAAGCCGACGGTTTTTCGTTCGCCGCTTATCGACGGCCAAATCGAGAATTCGTCTTTATTGCGGTAGGCGACTGTCAGCGGACTGCTTAGCGTCTTGTCGACCTTACATCGAAACGAACCGTGGCCGCAAACTTGACGCAGTCGAAACGCGAGTCGGTCAAATACGTCAAACGCGTGTTCCCACTTAAATTGCAATTGTTTTGAGTACGAATAGTTTACTAACGGTGAGATCGCCGCATTCAACGCTGTCTTCGCATTCGCCGCATTCATGTTTACATTCGATTGCTGCACACGTGTTTGACTCTTTTCAAAGGGACTCTTTCAAAATTATGTCTCGATTTTGGCAATCGAATGGGAGCAGAAATCGTTTTATTTTTAATGAAATCAACTTTGAAAGGCTAAAATTTTTTGGCTGGAATCCGGAGAAATGGGAGTGAGTCCGCAATGAGTCTCAGAAATTCCGATTTTGCGTACCATTTTAAAGCTTAAAGCAGTTTTTTTTTGCTTTTCAATAGAAAACTGACGCCTTTAACGTCGGAGGTTGCCACAGTTACGAAAGCGGCCATTTTTTTACCGCCAAAATTTGAGTGAAAAGCGGAACAAAAAAAGAAAATCGCAGCGTTCGTTCTTTTTTCGGATTCTTTTCGCAAATTATTCCTTCGTTTTCGTCCGACGATTGCTCTCTTTTCGTGCATTTTTTTTGTTAAGATTCTAATTTCAAATGCAAACGAATTGTTCGAGTTCTCGTATGAATTGAATCGTTGCGAGTAACGCCCGGTTTCCAATCTCATCGATACTTAAATTCATTCGCATTTATAAATTCACCGTCTTCAGTTGCGTGTTTGTAAGACACCAGTGGACGACGGCTGTTCGACGATGGATAAATATAGCGATGAATGCGATCGAATTTATCGCGAAATTGATGAAAACGTGAAAGTGGTCGCTTCAACTTTGAGATCTGTTACAAGCTTGGATTTCGACTCCAAATTTAAAGGTAAGTTTCTATTCAAAAGCTACTTCGTCATAAGTTTTCATTTTATTTTTTCTCCACTTTCTTTATTGCTACCATTAAAAATGAATGAATACAGAAGCGCAACGAATAGTCGACGAATGGGAAACCACTGAAAAAGAAAAAACTCGATTGATGAACGAAAACGATCAAATTTTGAAAGCAATCGCTAAAGCCGAGCAAGTGATCAATGATCAAGAAAGAAGTATTGAGAAATTGCAAGCAAATATCAATAAATTGGAAATGAAGAAAAAGGAGCAAAATTTCCATTCGAAGCAAGTAGCCGAAATTTTGGACTTGATAGGCCTTCATGTTGAAGTTATCGAGACCAAAGATAAAATCGAATCTTCTTTTGATCGTTATGCGTTTCGATTCTTCAAGATTGATCCGAAAAACAGTGAGACCAAAGTTACTATTTTTGTAATAATTAAAAACGGCATTATTGAAGGTAATTTTTAAATTGTTTGACAGTTTTACCTACTTTTTCTCTACTTAACAGTCAAAGAAGTTGAGCCTTCAAATCTTTTGAGCCTTGAAAAATTGAATTCATTGCAAAACTTCAGCGAGACTAACTTTCGTGGATTCGTAGTTGAATGTCGCAAGCTTTTGTGCGATGTTTTAAAGAAAAAATAAACAATTTTGCACTCTTGATCAGAGAATTTATCAAATGCAAATAGTCAAATAATTTGCTGTTAATTTACTAACTACAGTGTTTTTCAATTGAATTGAGCTGCTAAAATTTTGAAAGTTTGAAAGTATGATCGAAATTCAGTTAAGATTCTTTCAATGAATTACTATGTAAGTGGATGTTCTAGAAAAAATAATTTGAATAAATTCTTTTTATAAATTCTCGGATCGCGTGCAAGAAGAGTTTCAATCGCTTTTTCTACCTTGCTGTTCGATCGATTTTTCTTACTTAATCAATCTTTTCGACACTTGGGCTCAAATATTATTCATTCATTTCATTTTCTATGCTGTAATTTGTGATACAGGTTGTACAAAAATAAAGTCTTACATTTTTCACTAACTTTGTTGTTTAAAATTAATTGAAAAGCTTTTGCTGCTATGGTTTGTGCAAATTAATTTAACTAAAGATCAATTGTTCCTAAAGAATTGAATTAAAGTGTGATTCTTAATTTTAAAAAATTAAATTTAAAGAAATGAAAATTTTTTGATATAACACGGTCATTTACAAAAGTGAGCCATGGTCAAAAATCGACGCAAACGTGAAATATTGAAATGCAACGAAGTTTTTGTTTTCTCTGTATAGCAACAATGAATTTAATTTCTTTTTTCGTTGACAAATAAAAAATTTTTTGTTTCAGCTTAATTCTGCTCTGAACTTAATCAAAGTGAAAGCGTTTCCACGTACGATTTCTTTGCACTTTTTCATCGCATTAACATAATTTCAATCACATTTATTGCATCTCAGTCACCATCGGTGATTTCAACGCCTAATGGTAGTTTCAGCTTATGTGCAAAGTCGAATAAGTTTTTTTTTTACGGAATCCGAAGCCTATGGCCAAATTTTTTTAATTATCAAAGCTAGGCGCGCATCTTTTATATTTTGAATTAGTGTTTCGAGAGATTTTTTAAAAAGTTTCACTACGATCGATAGCGTAGAGAAAAAAAAGTGAAGTGAATTCGCTGACAAATGGGCTCGAAGTTGACAACATTGTTCAAAGAATCGTCCATACCGGGCGTATCGACGATTGCGAACATTCAATCGCAACCACGAAAAACTATTTGGATTTTCACTCTTATCTTGTTTCTCATTTTGACTGCTTACGATCTTTATCAAATAATTTCCGATTTTCTAGCGTTTCCGATTATCGTAAGCGTTTTAGTCACCGACTCGCGTGTGCTCCCATTTCCTGGCGTTACCGTATGCAACTTAAATCCGGTGCATCGCGGTCGCTTCTGCAGCAATGAAGATATCGAGAAACCCATTCAAGTCGAAACGATCTTATGCGCGACGCTGGAAACTGTGCTCGAAGTTTGCGAAATTTCTAAAACAGTAGACAGTTTGCTTGAAGAAGGTGCCGAAATTTGCACTGGTAAGAAGCGTAACATTCGCAATAATTTGCGTCCGAAGACGGTAAATCGTGGGTCGCAAAATTTTAAAAACGAAACCACTGGTGGTGGTGGTGGTGGTGATAGTGGTGGTCGGCGTCGCGGTCGATTTCCTCGAAGACGCGGAAAACGACAACTCGGGATTCGCGACATATTTGAAGCAGTTCGCTTCTTCACATCGAGTGGAAGCAAATCCGGCAACGACTCTGGTCTGCTCGGTGGATTAGGGGTGAGTTCTGTGCTCATTAACTCACTAATTAAGCTCAAAAAATTGAAATTTTTCGAAAGGAATCTGGAGCTTTTCTAGAGAATTTGATCGTTCAATTGGCGAATTTCGCTGAGATTAAGATCAACAGTAGCGATGAACTATTGTCCGCATTATTCATAAAATCATTTTCCGATGTTACGGTAAAGTGTAAATTTTTTAAACTTTTCGAAATTAAAATTCAAATGACCATCCAATTCGAAGGGTTGCCGTTTTGGCCAACAAACGTCGGGAAAGAAGCAGCCGTTAGAATACGCGTTGAAAAATCTTACGCAGACATTTACGGTGAGCGAATTCACGAATCAAATTCGTGTTCCTTTGAAAATAAGCTCATCAAACTCGACTTTTAATTTCCCGTAGAAAACTTCGTGTATCTGGAAATTACCGCGTTTGTTCGAACTATTTCAAAGCACTTCGCAGAAGCTAATGAGAGGATTGTCGACGTGCACTGGCCCGTGGATAAACTCGATTTTAAATCACAACACGACGCCGCAAGAGCATCACCACGACGAGGGTGTACAAGAATCGCCGTGGTACATTCTACTCGAGCTTTTGCAAGCCTGGCTAGCCGACATGGGCCGCAATAAGCCGAGCGAGATTCAAAAGCTCGGACATCAAAAGAAAGATTTGATTAGCAGCTGCTATTTCGCTGGCAAACGATGCGATATTGAAAAAGAATTCGTTCACTCGTTTCACAGTTCGTACGGCAATTGCTACTCGTACAATGTGCTGTGGAATAAAAATGTGAAAGAGAAAGACTCTTTGTCGGGCTTCACTGGTCCTAAATTCGGATTAGAATTGGTTTTGCATCTAGAGACTGATCAATATATGCCGACTTCGAAAGAGACCGGCGCTAAAATTGTTTTGCACGATCGCCAGCAAAAAGCGGATCCGGATCAAGACGCGATACACGTTCCGCCCGGTGTGGCCACTTATGTCGGCGTTCAAATGTTGAATATATCGCGTTTGCCGGCACCGTATCAAGACAAATGCTCTGACGATTGGATGGACGAAGGTTACAAAGCGTGGGCCGAGGAAATCGGTTACGAGGTGTACACTTCGCAAATTTGTTTAAAACTTTGTCTGCAGCATTTCATTTTGAAAACGTGCGATTGCTGGACGATTTCTGCTCCGTGGCCGCCGAAAATAAACAAAGCGCAATGCAATACACGGCGAAATAAAGGTTTGTTTGAATAGAATTAAATTAAAAGCTGTTTCAAACTTGAAACAACAGAACAGGCGGAGTGCGCTGAAAGAGTGCGACATGCTTATTACAATGGATCGATCGTTTGCAATTGTCCACCTCGATGTCGGTGAGTAAGAATAAACTAATTTCGCTCGATGATTACCTTCGAATCGTTGCTCGAAGTGATCGCATATTCGAGAAATCGGTTTCGACTGGACGCGAGACGCAACGATGCTCAGCGCTTTCGACCGAAGACGACGAGGAGAATTCGGCGGATGACGAGTAGGCGAACTTTTAAGCGAAATCAAATTTTAAATTCACTCGAAATTATTTCGCTTTTATCTTAGCAAAAACAAAGCAAAAGTAATCATCTACTACCAATCGTTGAGTTACAGCGAAATTAAACAAGATGAAAAGTACACAGTGAGTTTAATCGATCAACCATCTTCAGTTCTCGCTGAGATTTGTGTTTAAAAAAAATTTTAGTGGTCAAGATTGATCGGAGCTGTCGGTGGTATATTGGGCGTTTATTTGGGCTTTTCGTTTGTCGCTATTTTCGAGTTAATCGAAATCGTTTTTCGCTCGTTTCGCAGCAAATCGAATACGAAGACAAAAATCAAAGCGATCAAACATTTGAATTCACTGGCGAATACCAAAAAGCCGAAAGTGGCCGTAAAACGGCATTGAAAACAACGAGAAAAACGCTTTTTTCGCATCGCGATTATAAATGTAAAAAAGTAATCAACATAATCTATGGCGATAAAAAGTTGTGTGATTAAATTGCGGATCATTCTCATCTCAATACACCTGCGCCTTTTGTTCTTCTTGTTAGATTCAGACGTGAAAAAATTGTTTCAACGCATTCGTAGTGATAAAAGTTGCATTAAAAAGCGTAGAAAGTGAAAATTTCACATCCTTTAGAAAGCAAAAAAAAATGCAAAAATATTTTTCCGACGAGCCGGATTTGAACCAGCGACCTAAGGATGTCTGACTAACCCAACTACAGTCCTCCGCTCTACCAACTGAGCTATCGTCGGAACACACTAGCACGCTTGAACAATTCACTAATTAAGTTATTTTTAAAATTGCAAATGATTTTAAAATTACTTAATACTAAATACTTAAATAAGTAATAAATAACAAATTTGATTTAAGCATCGTTGTAGTAAACTTTTAAATACGTAAGCGGTTATAACTTGTTAATTAGGTCAAGTTCGTCATTTTAAAAAAATTATTAAGTTAACCTAAATATTTTTAAGGCTTTCTATTTTCTTATTAATTGAGTTAATCTAATTTTTAAATGAACACAACGTGGTTATCGATATTATTATCTTCATAAAAATGAGTTAATAACTTAACTTTTGTCAAAATTTTGTAGAAAAGCAGTTAAGATATGAAAATGAAACGCTTCTCACGCACATTTATAAATCAAACGATTAAATTATCAGAAAATTTTTTTATTTGCACTGAAGCGATCAAAAACTTTTAAATTTCACGATTTCTTTCAGCAAAATGATAAAACAAGAGGCTCAATGTGAGTTTTTACTATTTTTCAAATAAAATAAATTAGCCAAGAAGCAATTTTAAATAGTTTTTCATAAAGTTTTTTAATGTTTAATATTACATGTGCGCACTAAATTTGTTTCTCTTGCATCAATTTTCGATTTTTTTACTTTCATATAAGTAAGCAGCGCAATGCTTCAAAAGCAATATTTTAATGCATATTTTAACGTAAGGATTGAGGCAGAGAACAAAAAAAAAACTTATCTTCTCGACTGATTCTCGAGATGATACCTTAATAATCAAAGTCGTGAATATTTGATTCAAATATGAGAATAGGAAACTAATAATGCAGCAAAACAATGCTTTTCAAAATGTTTAAATATTTAAAATAAAATCGACTTGGTTTTAAATATTGGTGCGCGAAGCTCTATTAAAGTGCTTCATCTTTAAGAAGATGATCATAAAAGTTTGAAAAAGTAGATAAAATTACGCTAGCGCCGAGCAATAGCGAAAATACATAAGCATTTCGCTCATAATTAATTCATCTCACTTTGGGTGTCGTCCTGTTTTCTCTCTCTCTCTCTCTGTACTTTTGTTTCTTCTTCGAGAACTTACCTCACAAACGCGAACACAGCCATAGACTTTTCCATTGACGAAGCTTTAGCGCTTAATGTGCACCTGTAAAAATGAAAAGGCAAAGAGAGTGGGCAAATGGTGATTTTGTTCGCTTGCTTTCGAAGAATTCGCAGACTTCGGGATAAAAAGTGACAACAATTTTTTTTTATTTCTACTTGTTGTGTTAAAAAACTATTTGCTCATCATTTTACCACCCGCCCATTTATTCTGAAGCTGGTCCAAGCCTTTTTTTTCATTTCACTTACAAAGATGAAAATCATTTTCGTTTTTAAACATACAATTGTGACACAAAATGTCACTACGCCTTCGCGACACCGTTTACGATTTCGATTTTCGCCGAGAATATTTTCGCTTTCATCGTTCATTTTGTGAAAAATTTCGTCGAAATTAGAATGTAAATGGGAAATGTTTAACTCATATAATTGGCTCATCGCTTCGCAAAAACGAACTCGTCTAAAGTTTTTCTTTAAATGCGGTATTCGAAAATCTGTGATGTATAAGAATTTCAACGCGTCGAGAAGTGACGAAAATCATTGTAAACTTGAAATAGAATTCAATTGTTTCAAATTAGACGTTCGCGTAAATGCTCTAACTATCGCCGTCAAAATGATCGATCGGCTGAAAGTGATCAATTTTCTAACTTTTCTAATCTTAATAAGCAAGAAATTAAATTTTTCTTACGCAGAACCGGTGAGTTTTTAATTTTTTCTATAGAAAATTCGATTAAAATTTTGACTTTTTTTTCTTCTTGATATTCAAATTCGACAGACGTGCCCACCGCTTTCATTCGATTTAGAAAAAGATCTCGAGAAGAACATCGATTCGTTTTTCGACAGGAAATTAATCGGCGATTTTAAAGTATGGCAATTAGCTTCGATGGCCGTCGCTTGCGGTATAATCGTGATCGTTGTGTTATGCTGCATTTTTCGATGTCGAATACCGCGTACAAAGCAAGAAATCGAAGCCGATTTCAAGCGACGAAAAATAACGAAACAATTTCGCAAGCATTTGAACAAACTACCTGTGGATGATACTGAGTTAGACAAAGGTAAATTGTTTAGCGATTTCACTCTTTACCGTTCAGAGAAGATTGAATTTAATTTTTGATCTTTTCTTTCTTTTTTACTTTGCGCTTTGAACGATGAAGTGCTTCCGAAAGTTAAACAATTAGAAGAGCAAAGAATTAGAAAAGGTCTTACCTACGAGAAGCGATCGTTTAAAGACAAATTGAAAGCGTTGTTTGTCACCGAGCAAAGCGTTGAAAAGCAGAATTCGATTGAAGAAGAGCTAAATTCGGAGGAAATGAAAGAGAAGCAGCGAAACGGTAAAGTGCCTCATCAAATATCAATCGAACTTACCGATAGTTCGGGAAACACTGCTAATGAAAGTAATAACATACTTAAAGCGGCTGTCGATCAAATTCAACGTAAACAAACGATTGTTGAAGAGACAAAGATTGATATAGACGAAGAGCAGCAGAAGCAGCGGCGAGCGAAAAGTGATGAAAATGAAAAAGTGAAGAGAGCTAGTGAAAGTGTGGATAAAAGTGAAAAAGACAAAGTGAATGTAATTGATCAAGAAAATAGAAGCGACGTGATCGAGCAAGAAGCTTTGAGTGGCAAAGAAGCGTCGGATGGAAAGCATCAGTTGAAGAGGCAAAAGACGCGCAAACTTTTGAAGCAGAAAACGAAAGCGGACGAAGAGATTGAGATCAGTGGTGAAGTGGAAAATGAGAAGAGAAATGAAGAATCGGCGAAAGAAAAGGCGATTAGCGAAAAAGAAAAGCACAAGCAAGAAAAGAAGGAGCGCAAAATGGAAGAGCGAAAGGCGAAAGAAGAAGAAAAGCGAATGAAGCAGGAAGAAAAGCGTTTGAAGCAAGAATCGAAAAGGCAGCTCGAAGAGCAAAAACAAAGAGAGAAAACGCTGCTGAAAGAAGAAAAGAGAAAAGCGAAGAAAGATGAAAAGAGAAGCGAGCAGACAAATGAGGATGAACAAAAACGTGAAAAGCAAAAGGAGAAAAAGCAGAGCGACAAAAAATCAAAGCACAAGAAAAGTTGATCATTAACCGAAGCTAAATGAGTTTAATTAATTGCGATTTTGATCGCGGTTTGTGCATTTGTGCGCTATAAGCTCAAATCGCCAGGAAGAAATTTTTCATTTCACTTTTTGAGAAACTACGAGAGAGTAAATACTATGAAAATGTGAAGTAAGAATACAGCGACAGTGAGAATTTCTTTTTCCTTTTCGACATTAAAATACAATTTAAAAAAATCGCTGTTTTGATAGTCAATTGAGTTTTACTTTTTCAGCAATTAAAAACTAAGAACTTAGTGATTTGTTTAATAAAAATAATTTCTATTGCCTTTATTTTACAATTCTGCATTTTCTTCGATTCATTGAAAAAGCTTTGATAGAGAAAGTGTGACGATTTGATATCGTACAAAAGGTTAGATAAAACTACTTTATACGTCCACTTTATTAAACGATCGACGGCTACTTGAGAACTTGAATTTAAGTGAACTTATCACCTGAGCATTTTGAAATTTTTATTAACTAATTTAATATAATACATAAGAATCCATGGATTAAGATATGAAATAAAGGAAAAATTTTTATTTTTCAAACATTTTAAAAAAGAATTTGTTGTGGGATTATCGTGAAAATTAGTTTGCATGTGGAGAGATTAAATCCGGAGAATTTTTGTAGAACTGAAAAAATTTGTCTAAGTAACCGCTGAATGTCTGAATCGAGGTTCAAAGAACTGAATGTATATTCATATTGCGAACAAAGATTAGTTAAACAAATATTGGACGAAAAAAAGATTAAATCAAACGAGAGGACGCCAGCAAAATTACGAATTGTGGTTGATGATAAAATGTAAACTTAGTAGGATCAAACGCAAAGTCGTTTACAAAATGCAGAAAAATATGATTCGTTGATTTTACTAAATCAGCAAACACTTAAAATTCAAATAATGAGTACGTGACAATAACAACGTCGACCTTTTCGGCTATTCACAAATTATTGGAAATTTATTTACTTCTAGAGATTGGTCATTTTGCGCTATTGTTGGCTATTCATAGCTTATCTACCGTAACAATCAAACCTACCTAGGACCTTGAACAAAAATTTAAAAATAGCTTCCACTATGGCAAATGCTTCATTTCATTTTGACTCTTGACAATTTCACTTGACCAAACATGAACATCATTTATGACTTTTGGCTGTGTATCTTCTTGCTTTGCGTCCAATTTATGCATTGTGAGTAAATGAAGGAGTAAAAACTAGAAAAGATCGAGCAATGAAAATTGAATTTGTAATTTAATTTTAGTTTCAAGTGCAAATGAAGCGAAGTGTTCACAGGCAGAAGATGAGAGAATGGATAAATGTGGACAGCGTGTGATAGTTTTTGGAGACGATAGTTTGCATGATTTTCCAAATAGTTTACAAGAAATGCAAATACGATGCGAGTAAGCGAAATGTTAAAGTCGAGACATTGATAAAAGAAATTTTGAAAAATAGCATCATTTCAAAGTCGTTACGATGCGTAAGAAATCATACGAAAAACTGTTTAAATGGTATCGAGCACCAGGTTTCCAATTTGATCACAAACGACGCTTTTCGTACTGTTAGACGTATTTGCTCGTCAAGCGATAGTATTAAAGGTAAATGCTTTGATTCAATTATATCAAGATATTGATTTAATCTAGTAAAGCTTTCATTGAAAAAACTTCGTGTTTAAACGGCCACTTGAGCAAGGCTCATCGATGTATGCACGATTTTGTTGACAGATTACAGCTTGTACCGTACGCCAATAATACGGATAAAATGGCTTTCGCATGTTGGTAAGTGCCAATAATCGGGCTTTGGTTTATTTGACATTTTGATGTTTTTTCAACACTAGTGACCATTATAAATTCAAGAAATGTGTTTTATATAAAATGAAAGAAATCGCTGCTTGTCAAACTGAAAATGTGGATTACGTTGCAAAATTGATCGATAGTTATGCTGCCTCATTGAATGATTTGTTTTGCGGTATTATAAGCGAAAATGATTCGCGGTGCAAGATGGTTTTAAAAAGAAAAAGTGGTCATTTGTCACATAAAAGCCATTCGCTGTTTCACAGTTTATTTAAAATTTTCAAAAGCATGACCCAACCTTAAAACTAACAAGTAAGCGAAACATATTCACGAGTAAATATCAGACCAAAGTCTTCGTTGATTATTACTTAAATAGCTCATAAATGATTATCGATGAATTGTTTTGCTTGGACATTAAAATTTTAGTTAATTCATATGCTCACTTAGTTATTTTAGTCTTCTGTCATTCACTTTATTTCAACAGCACTTGAACGTTACATCGAAATTCAAGTTGTAATTAGAAAAACCATTTTGCAAATTTAAATTTTGTTGCGTTTCATACCAAAGAAATGTGATTTCGAAATCACTCTCCTTTTGTAATGTAAAATACAACAATAATTTGCTTGAATAAAATTATTCGGTAATGCACTCGTCTTAAATGAAATTATACAAAGTATTGAATTATAATCGAGATTTTGCATTAAAGTAAAGAACGTTTAAAAGTTTTCAGTAATTCGATATCTTTTTTAATATAGTCTTTTAAAAGACTAAAGATTTACATTAAATTATCACATTTATTAATTAAACATAATATGAAAATTTTTCGAGACACAAATCGATGAAGTAGCAAAAACAGTTCATCCTTTATCCACCATAATTAATAATTTTTGAATTTTTTTTTTCTGAGTATGTTATAGTTTATGTTCACAAATTTTAAGACGATAAAAACCCAACAGATTTAGAATATTGTCGGTTTTTAGTTGATTTTAAACAAGCTCATTGTACTTTCCAAACTAAGTTACGAATTGTACACAATTACTCGAAAACACATTTTACACAATGATTAAATTCGACATTAATAACAAAAAATGAAAATTGGGGAAAATACGTACGAAAAAGATTCATTCAGCGTCTGGTGATCGTTGTTCATGACGAAATTCGGTTGTATCTTGAAGTTCGAGCACATGCTCAATAGGATGAGGTTTACCGTCTTCACCCACTCGACAAGGTTGAACGACGCCAGTTCTTTAGAGAAAAAAAGTAAGTTAAAAAATTTTAAAAAACAATGGTAACAAACCTTGTCAATTTATCCATCATATTGACAAGCTGCATCGCTTCATACTCTTTTTGTTCTTCAGTCATGCCTTCCATTGGATTTTTTCGTGGTTCTTCATAGCACCCAATAACAGGATTGATTCTGAAAAATAAACATTTAAAGAATAGTATATTGAGAGGAAATACTAAACTTGTCTCTGCATTTTAAATATTCTTCCGTGTCACTGTCCTCTGACTCGCTAGAATAACTTCCTCTGCCTCTACCACCCAACATCAGGCCACGGTTTGCAAGCAAACCGGCTGCGTTACCATAGCCGGTATATTTGATTAGTCGGCCAACATTTTCTTTGCATAAAACAAAAAGAAAATCGGCAACAAGCTCTTTCACATCTGTATTTGGATTTGTCATTAATTTCACCAAACGATTTCTAATTGTTGTTCCTTCTTCAGGTCGGCTCATTACATCTTTAAGCGGTGGTAGCACTTGGGAACGTAAGTATTTACGAATTACACGATTAGAACGTGACATTTCACATAAACAAGTTAAAATAGGAGCAAGCGATTCCTGCATTGTTTTGCTCGGTTGCTGGAATAACAGAAATAATCGAATATATTGTAATATTTTGATTAATGGTAAAAATTTACCTTTTCTAAACGTTTTTCAAGAAATTCTAACAATACTGTGATTGCTTCGACATTCATATCGTCATATTCATACTTTGAACTATCGATTTTGCCAATTTCTTCGATTGGCACCAAGAGTTCTTCGTAAGAAACAGCTGGCATGTTGGTCAATAGGTTAATTGTGTGACTTTGGAGTTCTTCTCGCTTTTCTTTGGACTTAGTATCACTCAACAATAAATCGTGTAATATGCCAACTAATCTGAGATAATGCGCCTCTTCGACCTTTAAAAGATTTTTAAAATTAATTGATTAAAAGTAGAAAAATCGCAAACCTCGTCGACGTTTTCACGATCAATGTTCACGGTTAAGTTAAAAAGCACTTTCAGCACTTCGCAGCATAAATTGACGGATGAATCGTGAAGGGCACGACTAGTATCTTCTTCTGTATTGACATTCTTATTATCACTTTTCTCTCGACCTTTCCTTTTTCGTTTGCTTTTCTTCATCGGTTTTTGACCAGGTTCCTCGGCTTCTTTCAAAATGAGATCAATAGCCTCCATCAAATAAATCAAACCATGATAATCTTCACGTATTTTAGGCCGGATTTCCGGATTGAGTGCAGTTAAGAGGAAGAGCATCCGCATATCGAAATATTTCACTTCAACCGGCAACATTGGATCTTTGTACATACGTAAACGCAACATAATGCCATCGATACAACTGTTACTGCAACACATTTTCTGAATGATAGTACTGTTGTAAATGAGATTACAAAGGCATTTTTGCGCCTCGACAATAACGGTCGAATCGAAATTAACCGAATTCTCGGTGAGAAATGCTTCTTCTTCGCCGACCAGTCGCGCTAAATGCAGTATTGTCTCGATTTTGTCGATAGTGAAAAGATCGTCTAAATGATTGCGATCGCGGCTCAGAATTCGAAGTGTGGCTAAATATATTTCCAAATTATTGGTGTGCGAAACATCGCGCAAACGACGAAACAATCCATCGACTAATTGCTTCTTTTTGGCGAGCGACTCTTCGACTGTGAATTGCTGCGAATTCTGCAATAAAAAAAAGAAGAAAATATGAAAAGAACAATTCGCTTCGAGAACACAGTTAAACCTTCGCATTGAAATTAGCGATCGTTTCGCAAATGTTGTCCTCGTTTCCCAATTGCAGCGCAGTGATACACGCTTCCATTGTGTTCGCAAACGAAAAATAAAAACGAAAAGCGTAAAAAATTAAAGCGAAAAACGCGAAAAGAAAAGAAATGCAAACAGACACTTCATTTCACTTTTTAAAATCGTTTCGTTCGATTGTCGATTTATCGATCGCCGAACCATCGTCCACTCGAACGCGGTGAGCGCGAGTTTCGAATGCTGTCTCCCGTTTGTTCACAAATGGCTATTCTTAAAGATCATTTGCTAAAGGCCATTTGGCTATCCTCACGAAACCAACGCAGTTTAACTCCTCAGCATTGAGAACGAGTACTAGGCAATCAAAATTCACAGTTGCACCTGCTGATGAGAGTATTACAGTCAAACCGCTGTAATTACACATCTTAATAATACGTAAAAATCATCAAAATTTTGTTCAACATATTTTTATTGCTATCAGGAAAACTTATTTCATGATTCAAGCTAAGATATTCTCTGTTTTTGCTGAATAAAAGATTAATGCTTGCGACAAAATTAAGCTGCTCTAATTATTAAGGAGTTGCTAATGCGTTCTTAGTTGTTACTCATTATTGTTTTATATCACTATTTGTTTAAAAACTGTTTTATGAATATAATGAGTAATCTAATTACGTAATGAGTAATTGATAATTAAATAATCAACAAGCGAAA